>DWLO01003428.1:0-10980 GCA_018245335.1 Dalla quadristriga | reverse complement strand
CCGTCTGCCCGTTTTAAGCTTACCGCACACGTGTCGCCTGTCTCGCTTTGCGTACTTGCCTACAGATTGCCAGATTGGTTGATGTATTATGGGTCGTAGCGTGATGTCGTCATAACCAATAGCACCCCTCAAACGCAACCGTAACATTAAAATGGGACTGGTAGTTCCTGAGATTAGCGCGTTTGAACATACAAGCTCTGCTGCTTAATAATGGACAATCTTATAGTTTGAACTTTCAGAGATACAGAACAGTAAAACTTTAATGCAAACCAGTATAACATGATATTACGGTATGCCAGGTATTTTGACTTGCTTTCATAACTGGCTGCGTTTTCGGTGGCTACGTAATACTAAAGCGGATGAAGGTCTTCGAACTGCCTTGGCGATAAGAGGTAAGCCTGCGTCCACAACGCCTAAGGGCTTCCGACTTCTACACGAAAAAGCAGTTATCTGCTAACTAATGCTGCTGAGGGCCCGTCCCGGGGGACTCCTAGTCCCCACACCTCTCTTGCCTAAACAGAAAACAACTACAGTACACTACAGTACACTTACAGTCCTAACTCCCACAGTCCTATTACTAACGAATACTTCCCAATTACTAATAGTCCTATTAAGACCTAATACTGCCACCACACACTGGCTTACTTTTTTTTTTAATAGGTTTTAGCCTAACGAACAAGCAGACCTTACCTTATGGGTAAGTGGTCACAGTCGACTATGGACACTCGCAACACCAGAGGAGTCGCCAATGCGTCGCCAGCCCTGATGGAGAGCTCTTTTTGCGCCTCTTACTAACAGTCCCTCGTACAGTCTTATTCGAGGTTTGTCACAGATGTCCACGTGCGGCAGTGTTTGGTGGTACCTACTGCATGAAAACTGAAGAAAGAAAAAAACATGCAAAAAGATAGAGAATATTAAGTACATACTTCTTAACAATATACAGAATAGAGATGTATGCTAGTACCATAATCTAAAACCGCTTGCTTTACTCTTAGAAACTCTGAGTTTGAAGGAAGTCAAATGTATCCTCCAAAGCATTGGTGTGGTTTATTGCACATTATCATATGAGAATAAATTATAACGTTATTGAGTTTTCCCCAATAAATAAGAATAATAAATTATTCTTATCTTACGTCCCTGGCTATAGGTGAAACGTAAGTGATATATCGTTATAAGGTTAAAATATTCGACTGTTTATCAATCCAGTTGTGTTACGGATATTGTGACGAAAGCTTTTGTGGCCTTGATTCAAACTTTTTAGGCCGAACAGATCTAAATCTAATAGGAAACATGCTGGTTGTTATGATGTGACTGCTCATATAAGACAAGTAACGCATTTTTTACATGTTACTAATAGAACTATGTTCATTCTTTGTTTGGGTGTCCGGCCGTTTGCTTCTGGTCGCATAATCAAATGTAAAAAAATACTCGTAATTTTAGCTTGCTATATGGGTAATAAACAAAGTTGTAAGTAGGTTTATTTTGTTATCAGAAATACAATTTTCGTAAAATTGGTGCTACGCAAAAGCCCTGACATTTACTCTGAAAACGATTTCATGACAACAAATACAAACCTTTTATCAGATGAATATTAACATGGAATAACATTATTTGTAGACATTGATATCGGGCTGTGCCATTAATCACAATTAAATTATAAAATATATTATTGATCACTTATAGATAACGGGTTTGAGTGAGTTTTCAATTCCACAATTTTTCCTTCGTTTATAGGATAATGAACCTAATTTTTTAAAATTATGTTTCTAGACTATGTGATCCAAGTAATTAAAAAAAAAAAAAATTTATACGTAGAGAATAAAAAATACACGTTTACTTGATAGAAAAAAAATTATGATGTAGACTCTAATTGTTTTCTATTTTTTATGCCACTACTATATTTTTACGAATTAGTTCACTGATTTTTTTTTTAAACATAGTAAGTAATCTCATGCAATTTTTTTAATGATAGGTTTGTGAAAAAAATTAAATGATATTTGTCGCTTACGTTGATTATTTTCGAGCGCGCTCTCACCATAGCCATCTCACCATTTATGTACATGAAATAGTTGCATCACCGTCAACTTCGTGATTGGTCCGTGACCCGTCTGCTTCATTTTCAAGTGAGGATCGATGTATCCTCTTAAGAGCCAGAGCTATCGTCATATGAAATCAAATGAATATGATTGCTCTAATATTAAGTCTACGCAAGGGCCTCTTTATGCATCGATATTTCAGAAAATAAGTTAATAATGTAGGTAAGGATCAATTAAATATATTTTGAGATTGTCAAAGCTCGCAATCTGCATTAATTCAGTGCCAATTGGACACAGTTATTTCAAATCAAAGTACGAATGTTACTGCTAAGTAGATTATGCAAATACTACGTTTCCAGTGCCATGTTGATATGATTGACTTGTATTTGCGCAAGTCATTTGGTGGTAACAGAAAATTTGAAAGTATAGGAAGCGGGTTGCGCTTAAGGTCGCCTTTGACTTAACCCGCAGTCCGGTTACAACTTGACGCCTACGAGTTCGCGCACGCTTATAAATAACAAGGTTTCGCTCGCGACTCTACTCGCGTAAATTTATTTTCCATAAATATACGATATTGTCGTATATCGTGAGATGATAGATTTAGTATGTGTGCTACATGTATTCATACAAAAACGTGCGGTCCAAGTCGTCAATAATCCCAGGTTAGAACCCTCAGTTTACGGAGGGACATAGGTTCCCTCTGCGTGTTCTACCGGTTCTACAATTGTGTGTGCTCCCAGGAACTAAAATATGCCAACGCCACCATTCCTCCATCGCACCACTCACCGATAACTGAGGTTGTATCCACACCAATCGGATTCGTGGCGGTCCACGAAAGTTCGCGCAATAATTTTTGCCGCGCACGCGTAAATTGTAGGATGAGCTTCCGTCTGTGTTTTTCTCAATCCTCTGAAAAAACCCCATGTCCACATGGGGTTCTTCAACTAAGGCGCAAAAAGTTCTCCTACAGGGCAGGTGACGCATTGGCGACTGCTCTTAAATTGCAAGTATTGGTCACTATAGACAACGATGACTACTTCCCATCAGGAGGCCCTGCTTATTCGTTAGGCTAGAATCTATTTAAAAAAACGGTCATAGATGTTTTTTTTTAAACTGTTATATGCAGACGGCAGTGGCCAGTGTATGCACAATCAAGACGACACGTCATCTTATTCACACCTACGTGATCTAAACATAATATTTTTCCGCATCCAACAGAATAAGAAACGTATATACATTCAGCTCCATTGCAATGTTTTACTTAATACTATGTCAATGTTTGAATAATTTGAATGTATAATTATAGTTACACTGAATTTTGAAAGATGGAAAGTGTAAGCTGCAATTATACGCAAGAGGTGCCGGTTGTTAAGATAACATGCTTCTTACTTATTAATAATGTTTAAGTATTATGCAAATGTCGAGTTCTTATTTAAACTAGCTAGTAAGTACTTGTTGCTTTAGCCCATGTAGTTAGTAAGTTGTGATGAAATGTTTTTCGAGTAGGTGCGCACTGGATATTCCCTTGCAACGGCAATTTATTTCAACTCATGGTGGCCCAATGTAGGACACGGGGCTCTTTTCACAACTGATGAGGCCTGGAGCGTACTCCACCACTGTGGATGGAGGGGTTAGTTACCAACCCGAGTGTCGGAAGAAGACCTTCTACAAGGTTTAACGACTAATCCGGGACCCATGGCTTAACGTGCCCTCCGAAGCACAAGAAGCTGAAGAAATTTACCACTAGCGGGCGGGCACTCATCCAACAGCCGGCCATAGGTGACGTCTACCAGGCACCACACACAGATTCTATCACCTGTAAATTGTCTGCTACTGATCTTGCGTCAATTTTTGAGCCAGTTTTCTAAATCGGAATACTCGGTTTATCGGAATTTGCTACAGATAAGGTGCTGCTGTATTAAATTTATTGAAGTGTGACTTGTTACTCACAACTTTAAGTAGAGTATATTTCGTAAACATTTCCTTAAATGTATGTTGCCAGTGTTAGGAAATTGATATGCGTTGGTGTACAAAACTTATTTCATTGATAAAATAAAATATATTTCACCTGACAGACGTTTCAATTTGTACTCCGACAAGATGTTACGCCCAAGTGATTTACATGAAGCGCGAGCGATAACGTTAATCAAATACGTTGCTTGTAAAATGTAGCCAAATTCTAGTAAAAGGCTCTGGGAAATGGGGGTAAAGTACTAATATACTTACAAATAATTGAATGAGATCAGTAAAGTCACTTGCTATTACTAGATATCACTATTTATTACCAAGGTATTAAATATTAACAATAGTAATTATGTACCGTCAATTTGATTCGTCAGTCTCAAATATTTCGAAACGAAAAACAATAGTAGGTACAAACTTTTACACTAAATTGTCCCTGGACATAGGTCTCCCCTAATCGATGCCACTCCGACCGGTACTGTGCCCTTCGAAATCCAGCGATTTCCCGCTGTTTTCTTCAGGTCGTCAGTCCAACTTGTCGAAGGACGGCCTGTGTTCGTTTCCGAGTCCTGGTCTTTATTCAAGGACCACTTGGCTTGCTGACTCTACGATCTATGTCGCTAACTTTTGATCGTCTGCGAATTTCATTACATTAAACTTACTAATAGCTTAAACCCATTAGCTTTCCACTGCACGACTCTTACCACACAACAGTAAAATCCTTGAGTATACTCCATCACCTTGATTTAATGTGGTTTTGTGGAGAGATTAGGGGCCATCCCGAGTGTTAGACGTACTAAGGGCACACTGAGCCACTAGTGGCCGCCACTAAACGCGATTACAAGTGGTTAAGTCTCCAGATGCAAGGATGAAAGACGCAAGGACGAAAGACGCTAGGACGAAAGACGCAAGGACGAAAGACGCTAAGACGAAAGACACAAGGACGAAAAACGCAAGGACGAAGGACTTAAATATAGAAAAGACCAATTTTTCTCACGAGCCTTCCCAACCAACTCCCGACCACCAACGGGGTTGCTTACTTTGTAAACCGTAAGATTGCCGTGGAGCTATAATCGCTCCAAGCATACTTAAGTCATCATCTATTTTATAGTATGCAATCTAAAACTCCTCGAGAGTTAAATGTATACCTAAGCTCATTTTATATGTAATCTGTGCACAGCATAATCGTCGTGAGCAATGACATCAGCGCACGTCCCAGACGAGGTGGCAATTTCTAATCAATAGCAAATCGTGAGCCACATAGGAATAGAGAACGAAAGTGTTGACTAACAGATCTAGATTGCACGCATTGAATACGATTCCATCATCCACCAGCCCTCGAAGGTCTATTGCTGTATTGCTGTACACAGGACCTAATTTGCGCTATTGGTGTGGATTTCTGCAATTTTGTGGCTTCGCGTCTACTTTATTACATCGTACTGACCCTGTCTACCGACCCACAATTGGCCAGCGTAGTGGAATATGCCCTAAACCTGTCTCAGTTCAAGAGGAGACCCGCACTCAGTCGTGGGAAAGTGAAGGATTCTGATGATGATGATGATTTCTACACGACCGATTTGGTAAACAGAGAAAGAAGGCTAACTTTTTTGTAAGACTCATCAGTGTAAGTGTTTTTGTACCGACCCCCGCGAGAAAAGACTGACTTGCACTTCAGCCAGCTATCTCTGTATAACAAAAAAACGTTTGTCTTTGCGTTTCCAACAATAGAAACAGCCCATCGCGGAATATCACATTGCGTCGCCTATGGACACTAGAAATACCAGTGGGGTCGTCTATGTGTCGCCGGCTCTGAAGGAGAGCCATTATTGCGCCTTTTTTGAAGAACCCCATGTCACAGCCCACTAAGAAAACCTCAGAAGGAAGCTCATCCCACAGTTGCGCGAATGCGAAAATATGACCGCGCGAACTAAGACCGAATCGAATCGAATCGAATTGGTGTGGATCAAATTTAAATATTCAGCGATTTAAACAGTGTTGAAATGTGTATATTTAAAAAAATATAAATACATGAACATAATAGTACCTACCCTAGGTAGTTAGTTACACATGGCATGGCGGAAGCATATCAAAACACAAAAACCTGAATTCAAAGATGCTTAGTAGAGTGCCGGATATAAATCTATCTATACATAACGATTACCTTGTTGTAGAAGTAAGTTTTATTATTACTTAGAACTAATTATTATGATCCTATTCAATCTATACTGCTATACTCTACTTTGTGACTGTTAGCTGGACCAATTCTTATGTGAACTTGAAGTGTGAGCCCTGATGCCATTTTCGTATTATCCGGCCAATTTTAATGATGTCGTTAATTTAAAACATTTTTTGTAAGTCCGTTGAAAAATAACAGTTTCATAAAATAAATCAGTGCTATAAACGCATCAGATTAAGGATCAACTCTATCTAATGATACTCGTACCTACATTTACGCTACAAAGGACGCTCGATCCTCTGTCGGTCGTCAAACAAGCTTGTAATTTGCATACGACAACAAACGCGAGCAACGGAACGTCCAGATAATTTGATTAATGATGAACTTTGAGCTCCGATGAAGAGAGTAGTTGTAGTTGAAACGACCTTCCTTTATGAGAGACAAAATCGTATAGTCAGCTATTTATACGGGCTGCACCTGTTTAAGAGATAGATAGAGAGAATTTTAGATTAAATCAAATAAAGGGAGATACATTGTCTGGCTATCGCTCTTGATCTCAATACCTATGACCAGCGTTACAAGTTCCTTTTAGTTGCTGACAAAACATGGTCTTATTTGCACGCGATACGTGATAGTGAAGGGCTGCAGATGCTAAGGGCTATAAAATAAAATCCTTTTGGGATAATCATAAAACATAGCCTATGTGGTACGTTAGTGTACCCTCTATAATCCTCGAAAATTTCATCAATATCCGTTCAGCGGTCCGGAGCCTATTTGCGACAGAAAAACGCAGACAGACAGACACAAACTCTAAAAACGGTTGATTATGTTTAGTTGTCACATAAAACGCATACTCCATTTAATTTTTGACCTTAATTTTAACATCACAGACAAACACTCCAATTATATTTATTAGTAAGATTAAAGTTTGTATTGAATAAACAAACTATATGGGCAATGGGTAAAAGCAGAAACTGCAATAGATTATGCCTCTGTGGTTCAGAGTCTGTGGACATAATGACTAATTTCCTTTGATGTCATGACGCACCTTCAAGGAGAAGTCCGATATGTGCTAACAGCGGGACACATGCGGACAGTTCAAAGCATAGGTCTTTACTTTTCCACTTGCGTACTTAAGTAGTAGATGTTTATTTTGATTACGTTTGACTTAATGTGTACTAGAACGTTGCCAGGTGTTAGAGCCTGCATACGTTTCGTGCGGGCGGAACCATCGTCACACCCATTTCTGCCGTAGAATAATTGTTTTTCAACAATTATGCTACGTGCTACGTTGATACGTCGCTATTCCCTGAGGACTGAGTTGGTCGCCTCGTGTAAAATTATAACCGGCATCCACATCTTTCTGACTGGATCACAATTGTAGATAAACAATTATTCTACGGCAGTATCTTTAACTCAGACTGTTAATTTTATTTGAATAGAATATTTTGTGTTAGTTCTGCGATAATAAAGTTTAATACGTGTGTAACTAAATGTCCAGCAGTAGATTACTTTTATGACTATGTTAAATAAGCAACAGAACATTAAGGAAAAGATTTAGATTAAGATACGGCTATAAAATCTAACTATGTCAATTAGATCACTGACAGTTATGGTTTTTGCTTTTATGATTAGGTTCATTTATGAATAATTATACTAGACCGTAACAATGCATATCTAACATGTATATAGGTACGTATAATATAGGTACAGGGCTAAGGATATTAACGCATATTCTTAGCTAAAGGATGTAATAGAGAGCTGCTTTGATTATTTATGTGGCAAGATTTAGAACACCGAATGAAATATATTGTCCAAAAATAATATTAGAGACTAATAGAGAATAATAAAAGATAGACAAAAAGGCGGGAGGAACATCCCACCATAGACATGAGTTCCATAGATATTACCGATAAGATTTATACTCAGATTATGTTAACGAAAAGATAGACAAGACGGCGGGAGGAACAATTTAAACATGAATCTAAGGTAGCTCCATCTTTAGCACTAATTTACACCGTAGAGTAGGTATAAAAAGCGCACGCGCTTATCGACCGAACTAGACAGAAGTTTGGGACGGGGCCGCAGTGAAAATGAGCGTCATGATTTCATAGGAATTAAACGAATCTGATTTAAACACAAAGTGCCAACAACATTTGCAAAACTGCGCCAAATTTTCACATATTTGGTAACCTACGTCGCAAGCCGCTGTCGCATATCGCATTGTTAGGACTCGAAGCAAGAGCGCGACTATTAGAGATAATAATAATCTCATTCGTTACGATTACTCTCATTATGTAATACATAATAATGCGCTTTAATAACATATTATTATTCTATTACACATTAAATCAGCGTTTTGAGCCCGTTAGCCGCATTCCTTCCTAGTTATCGCAATAGTTATAACACTTTAGGCAGGTGAATGTGTAAGGCATTTTTATTACGATTTACCTGTTTACGTATAAATACATAGTAAGTAATGTATATTGTTATCTGTAGATTCGTCATATACCCATCGTAGCGCCAGTGCTGGGCACCAGTGTAGGTACCCTTGGTATTACTTACTCATATACGACTTCGTACGCGTGGAATCTAACTCACACCAAACATTGGATTTTCAACCCCAATTGCACCCCTTTTTAGGTTGTATTTATCAATTCGTAGCTGACGTCTCCTACCTATGAAGTACAACCCTGCCAAATTTCTGTTACATAGATCAAGTAGCTCTTGAGATTTTGTGGTTAATCAGTGACATTTCGCTTTTAATATAGATTAATTCATATTGTTATACATGAATTGGGAAGGAACTGTCTCCCAGGCCACACGTTATGATTTTCTGTGAGGCAGGGCTCAACGCTTTAAATGCACTTTACTAAAATTATGGTCATTAAATATTTTTACTATTATAAGAAAGGTTTAAGCGACATAGGTTTACCACGCGGGTGCAAATTCACACCTTTCAGAACATTGCAGAAGTTTTGGGCAGAAAACCTGCTTGCTCACGATAATTTTGATGAAAACATGTGATGTGTCTGGTGAAACCCGAACGTCCTAAGTAATTACTTTTAAGGTATCCCTACTAACATTATAAATGTTAAAGTTTGTTTATTGGTCTGTCCTTTTTTCAGGCAGCAATGGACCTTATCGGAACGACTTGATTTGCATAGAGTCAGTTTGTGGGTCAGAGAGCGACATTTTACAAAAAAAGCCCTTAATCGGTTAATGAACGTTTACACAAAATTTATGAATACAAACCAGCTGTTTATACAAACTGAAAAAACCATTTTTACACTAGCGGAACCGCAGGTAAAGTCAAGTAATTTAATATTTCAATGATTTTCAGATTTAAAAGTTAAGTATCGTGCGCACATGTCAGAAATAATTTTACAATATACGTCACGGATTTAACGTGTAGGTAAATACAGATTTCAGTAGGTACCTACTTACACACCAATAAACAGTATGGCGTTGTAATTTACTGTCATTCTATAGTAAATGCTTGGCTTTATAGCGATAAGAAATCGAACTATTTCCTGTTACAATTAGCCCAAGGACAATTTGTTACTGTCTCTCAGTTATAAAATAATAAATTCACGATTACTGTTGTAATCTTGTAAAAGGCACATTGTGATCTAAAGCTTGTATATTAGATATCTAGTTATAATTTGTCATTTTGGCCATTGATGAATCCGATAATATACCACCTCGATATTGTTTTTCCATACAAAAACACCATTTTAAAAATGGCAAAGATTGATAAATATAGGTAAATGAGTAAGTAAACGCTTACACACTCACACCCCCGCACTAGGATTACCTGTGTTGCGGGTGGCTAACACACAGAAACAACACGAATGAACGTCTAAGATCCGAGTACACACATTTATCTGCCACATAAATGTCTGCCCCGGTCGGGGATTGAAACCGAGACCCACAGCTCGTCAGATTCGCTAGCTAACGCATCACGGAGTCGTTAGGAATCATATTTATTCCAATTGTAAAAATTCCTCTCTGTGTTTCTTACACTGACATATCTCTCCAAAACATTTAAAACGGTTGTGCCAAGGTTTATTAACAACGATATCACTTGGAAAGGCATGCTTTCGCAACAGCACAGAACTCCATGATCGATAGGTTATTTCGTGAGCTAAGTATATCATTGTGAACCTTTTTTATTGCCAGATCCAGTGCCGCCCATGGACATCGGTGACAAACCTCGAATAGGACTGTGCGAGGGACTGTTAGGTAGTTGGTCCTGTTAGTATTATGTTAGTTACTTGGCAAGTATTCATTAGTAATAAGGGGGAGAGGACTGTGGGAGAAAGGACTGTTCGTGTAATTTAGTCCTGTTAGTAAATATTAGTAGTCGTACAGTTAGAAATTGTTCGTAATGGTCCTATTTGAAGCTCGTCACAGATGCGTTTGAGGACCCTTGAGGACTAATATTATTTTTATTTTTATTATACTAAGGTGGCCGCCTCTGATAAATGTGTAAGCGGCATCAACACCTTTCCGACCGGAACACGATTGTTAAAAAACTATTATTCCAGCGCTGAAATAGGTGTGTAAGTTTATTTGTAAAATAAACCATTTTTAATGTTAGACATTTGAAGGTTTCCTACGCTTAAAGTTCGTATAGAAACCATAAACTACAAAATCAACTTTACAGCAAACAAGCTTGATAACGGCGTGGCGCCCCCAGGGGCTCTATTTCTAAAACGCTCGTTAGAAATTGTATCGTCGCATGCGACTTATGTCATAGTCGACTTCCAAGTCGCATTACGATTGATCGGTAATTTGATAAAT
>DWLO01003427.1:0-10981 GCA_018245335.1 Dalla quadristriga | reverse complement strand
GGTTAGTTAGGGCAAAGTCCACCACGCTGGCCAACTGCGTATTGGTGGACTTCACACACCTTTTAGAAAATTTCGGGAGTCCTTTTAGGCATGTATGTTTACCCAAGATGTTTCCATCACCGTTATAGCGACTGATATTTAAATGCTCACAAACTCACAACTCCGAAAAGTTTACGAGATGCATGCCCCAGGCAGGTTTGAACCCCGGATCTCCCAAGTAGGAATTCCGAAGACGAAGTCTTAACCATTCGGCTATCACTGCTATATAGGTATATAAATAACAAAAATCTCCGTATAATATACGGATTATCTAAGCATAAATAGGCTAAGATAAATCAGTTCAGTATCATTTTGTCTTCTTTGTGCACCGATATCTTTTATTTAATTTTTGACAAGCTTAAGAATTATCAATAAAAAAAAGGAAAAGCTAAAATTCATATTGCAATTCTTACATTTTCAATAATTATACATGCAATATTCAATAGAGAAATATAATCCGTGGGATAGTAAATTATGAGGAAATATCATACGAGAAATAGATCGAGTAAGTCGATGTCACCATGTGAACTAGCCCAGTGGCGGCCATTGATCCATGACGCGCCATTGTGGAAACACTAGTCGAACGGAAACGCTGTTGAGCGTGCCTATACGCATGGCCGCTCACTGCGGCAACCCCTCGTGTGGATATAGGAAGTATGAGATTGTCCTGAAGCCTTGCGAAGGACGCGTGTAGGCATACATTTCTAACTACTTACGTGATATTCCTGCGGTTGAAATGGCCTGCATAGGGCTGCCATCCGTCCGGAAGAGGTGAGAGAACGAAAAAGTGCATGCATGATTGTTTTTTTTTTCATATTTTTAAATCACTGTTTACATCGTTATAGAATAGTAAAAAATATAAATAATGTTGGAAATGTTTCAAATTAATTATAAAAACATATTTAAAACCGAGAATACACTGTGGCAGTATAAGCGGAGCCATTTTTCGCGCGTTCTGAATGACGTCATAAGACTCCAAAATTGTAACCAAAACACTACACACACCTTACAAATGTCTACCTACACCTTGAAATCGCCGATGACGTCACAAACATGGCGTTGCGTTACGAAATTTTAAATTTCGGTCATTAATTTTTCGTTAAAATTTCGTTTAATAATTTTTGCCACTAAAAAGGAATAAAATAAGAAAATAGTGGCGTAGAATGATGAATGAATGAATGAATTAATGAATTTCTGATCGATAAATACTCGGAAAAATAAATTTGAACCAAATTTATACGCGGGCGCAACCGCGGACAAAATCTCGTCTCATTACAATTCAAAAAGTTACATTTCGATGCGGTAGCGTGTCGTTTGAAGATTTAAACGAAACTAAGTTCGTACGAAAACACCGTGAAACTAGATCGTCTGGATCTCAGCTTTCATTTTCATTCACAACTTTTTATCCAACGCTACAATCACTGTAAAGTTGATGAGAATAGTGCCGCCAAAAGAACATAAATGTACTCATTACTCATGTTTGACATTCGGAAGTTATAGGCTGATTATTTACTGATAAATTTGATAATGCCCACTTAGAATATGACTAGTCGACGCTTATTCCCCCGCTTTGATTTGTATAGTTTGGTAAGCCTAAAAAGAGGTTCTGTTTTATAATTTGGCTGCTTTTGGCAGTTTGGTAACAGTTCACAAGCAGTAGTTTTTATTAATTAGGAAGGTTAAAGTTAGGTCTGCCGGGAGCCACTCTAAAAAATATTTATCACAGCTGACAAATTACATAATTATGCAGAACTGCAGAACTTGAATCGTGCACATTTAATCACCAACGACAGGGACATTGAGACGTACCTACTCAATATGAACACTGCTATGTTGTCGGCTTCGTGAGCGACTAAAGGAAACATGTGACGCTGGTCATAGGTTTTAAGATCACGCGCGTTAAGCTAAGATCTATTGATAAAATTAATTGGTATAGGTATTTCTAAGGTTTGAAGATGAGCCCACTTCAGTAATGGTCGCATTATTTTTTATGATGTATTTTATTGCATCTGCAGCTATAGTGGAGCAATGAACGGTAAACTCCAAAAGGTATCTATGTGATACTTTGTGCAAAAGTACTATCGTCTTGGGATAACCAGCCGCCAAGTCAAGAATTTGTCGGCAGACGGCACCTAATTTGGCACATCGACAAAGCCTCGTTGCACACGGCTGGCAGAATTCTCGAAATATTCAATTAAAAAAAATATGTCTATCCTACCTCATAGATTTTTAGGATTTTTATGTTTCCAACGTTGGCTTAAAATATATTTTGTTTAAACCCAAGGGCGATAAAGGCGAGACGAAAATTAGATAGATACTTATCTGAGCAATAAATAAAAAAGAAAACTGGAGTGTCTGTCTGCTATGTTAAAGGGTATTTAAGGTCAATAAGTAATTGGAATATGCTATTTCTATGAGACATGTACAATGTACATATTCAACCGTTTTTTGTATGTCTGGTCTGTTTATTAGTCGCTCCAAACAGCTGAACGGATTCTGATGATATTTTCAAAGATTGTAGATGATATCCTAATACTGTATAGGCTTTGTTTATCTCAATATCTCAAACGCTTTTCAGTTATAGTCCGAAGCGCCTGTACCCCAATTTAACAGTGAGTTAAAAAATATGTACCTATTTCCAAATTTCACGCGGTCGAAGTCGCAAGTTCTCCCTAATTTAAAATATAGCTGCAATGAAGTAGACAGGCAGGTACGTACCTACCTGTCATTTCATTTGCATGGATAAGAGTTTTTTAGTTCCAGTTTGAGGTTTCCAATTTACATCGAGCGATAACAGTCTATTCTTAATTTTTTGCTTGAAAATGCTCACTTACCGAATAGGAGTATTTTATAAAGATTTTTTCTTAAGAATCATTTCTTGTAGCTGAACTCATCTAGTGTAAAGTCACCTGATGTGACATTGAATTAGTTTTGTTTTTCAGGAACATCGTTAATATTTGTTCGGCTCCGTGGCGCGTTGGTTAGTGATCCTGACCTACGAGCTATGGGTCCCAGGTTCTATCCCCGGCCGGGCAGTCATTTATTTGGCAGATATATTATTATGTTTGTGCTCGGGTCTCGGACGTCAAATTGTATTGTTTTCTGTGCGTGTCCACCACCCGCAACACAGGGAATCCTAGTGCGGATGTGTGTGAAAACTGCCTTTATTTGTTTGTTTCTTGTCAATGTTTTCAATTACGAAGAGGTATTCTACTAGTTTTGACACGCTCTTTCACAAAGCGTCAAAGTAAAGGTTGCCTCCAAGGGATTACTTCGTCACGTTCGTTTCGCTTCGTTTCGCGGATAACCGGATTATAGATATGTGGAACTCCGTCTTAGTTTCCCGTATAAGTTTTCTTGTACGCTACGATGAATAAGAAAACTGTAGATCAACTTCGCGCATCTAGCCAATAATCTGGTTCGGATTATAGGATTTGCGGGGAGAAATCAGGAACTTGAAAGCAAAGTCGCTTTCCGAAGTCGGAGTTTAGAGGTCAAATTGAGAAGCTCCAAATGAAGGCAAGGCCGACAAAAAAATTAATTGGTAATTACTGCATCTAAATTAAAACTATATCGCTCCGGACCACACGCCATGTGTGTTAGAATATTTAATAAATTACCAGACGCTATACGACAAATAAAACATGACACGAATTTTTTCCACTAAATTAAAACAATACTAAATAGAAAATTGCTATTACAAACTACAAGAATATCTGTGAAATTTAAAAATAATATAATTAATAAATAAAACATATTGGTCCGCTCTCACTATACTTGCAATACCCTAATAGGGTACATATCGCACCCTTAGTTATATACAAGCTTAACTCAAAATTTTGGAGAAACGCAATAAGCCATTCTGCAATTTTGTCCAGTGCAAAAACACATAACAATGAAAGAGACCCATGTTACGCTGTGTTTATAAAGGCGAATTTCTTTGTATTTCAACTTGAAATCATAAATAACGTTAATAGAAGCCTGTGAGTCTGCGTTACTCAATTCGAGCCCATGTCTAATTAGGTCTGTATATCATTAAGAGATCGATATGTGATCCTTAACTATTATACTTAATGTATGACCTATGTAACCACTATGACTGCAATAAAAGATTGAGTATGAAGTCTTCAGAATATCCAATTACGATTAATTGATCATACCGATTGAAAATAGCATAGTCCAAATTTCCATATGTGATAGTCATAAGATGGATATTATACAAGTCACATAATTGTGTTACATACAAGTTAATACTTGATTACATTGTTACGTCAATATTAAACAGCGAATCTATTTGCTTTCAGCTGAACTGGAATCTGTTTAAAGAACTTCGTCAATTTGCTTTGGCTAGCATATTGCGGTATAGTTGAAATTCAACGGTTTAAAAAAGAAATTGAGAAGAGAAATGTTAATGTATATTGACAAGTATTTTAAATATTTGACTTATATATCAAGAAGCCTCTCACATTTAAGTGTGTAAGTAAGTGTAAGTAAGTGTGTAAGTGTTTGTTTTGTTTAAGCGTTTAAGCGTTAATTTATTTCGCATCTATCTCGCTCGCACATTCTAACATTTTCAACTATAGTAAAAGTCTAGGTACTAGGTAGACTTTGAAAAATGTGCTTCGATATCGTTGCAGTCAATAAAATTACGGACATTTATTAAAAACTAGGTATATGAAAATTAAAATATGTCTAAAATGTCCGTAGTTTTATTGTCTACAATAATATCGAAGCACACTTTTCAATAGTCTACCTAGACTTTTACAATCAGTGAAAACGTTACATTGTGCGAGCGAGATAGATGCGGAATGTAATAGCCCTCTTAAACGTACAAGATATAGATATATGTATGCTCGCAATCGCATCAGACCTTGGATGAAACCCTTCGAGTACAAGCACTAAGAGCTACAACTAAAAAACCGTTTGAGATATTGTGATAAAACAAAATTTCCTCAAAATCGGTTCAGCGGTTTAAGAGATATTCGCGCTGCTCGTTCTCCGTTATATTCCCTTAGACGCCTACGACACCCGCGGGAAGAGGTGGTGACGATTGTATTCTGTTCTGCCGTCACCACACGGCGAACTATAAATAGCATACTCTATTTAATTATAGACCCTTATTTTAATATCACAGACACATTCTAATTTTATTTTTTGGTAAGATAGGATACAAGATTTAAGGACATATTTACGGTAAGATAATAAAGCTGTTATTTTATGAAGATAAACAAAGAGATACTTAATTGAATTGGCTTACTTTATGAAATAATTTTAAAAGTATAATTTATTTCGTATTACTGAAAAACACATGCGATAAACAATAAATTCGGTGGAAAGCCTGACACATTTTACGCGAGTAATTTGTCATGGGAGATACCAAAATAATTTTTAGTTAGTAATAATAAAATATACATTAACATGCCTAGTTATTCATAATAAGCAGTTTTAAATAAATTTGCTTACTCTGTATAGATATCACATTGAAAAAGTCGTAAGTGTTGTGTGACACGGAAAGCAAAAAACAATAATTGTGGTAAGCACAGTGAACCCACATGCAAACATAGGTGTGTAAGTCATGTCTGATTAGTCCAATTGATAAACTTTGGCCATGTTATTACTATTTTGTTAAAGTGAAATTTTCATTTGATTTTGCAGTAGGTTACATCAAACGAAGCTAAGCATATCACTGATTGTCTACCTTCGTTGGATGGCTTCGTTTGACCACTGTTACTTTCAATATGCGCTAGCAACGTTGTCTTGGACTTCTCTAACGGCCTTCTCGCCTTTAGAGGTGACTCCATAGGCTTTTTATCACTCCGTTCCGGTTCACTCTCTACGCCCAATTTACTGAGGGCGACAAGGTTGGCTACATAGGGGACAACACATGAGTAACTTGAATTAAACCTTATCAATCTTACATTACAATTGATATTGTACTGTTGTGTGGAGATGGTTTTGTATATTTTAACTGAAACGAAGCTTAGCATGCAAATACAAATACTCAGCCAATATCGGTAAATAAATAAAAAAAACTGCAAGGCTTACATAGTTTTTAGCTCAACGTAACTAAGCAGTGGTATATTGGGAATATGAGATTTAATAGAAATTTGGGTATCATACCAAGGAAGTGCAAACGGTCCTTTGCCATGCCCAAATTTGTTTTCATCTTATCATGCAGCCTCTGGGCTCTTTGCCAAGCATCGCCACGTCCACCCCAACAGTCCACAGCTATACCTCTTTCCAGCTCATAGATACCCTTCTTGTATAACTCTATTGCTAACTCCTTTTGCCCTGTATGGAAATTAAAGTAATTAAAAATGTATAGAAGATTCGAAAATGCTAATTTAAATAAAATGAATTGAAAAGTGTAAGGTCTGCAATGTAGTATTATGTATGCTGTGTTTGATATGCAAATTTACAGCATTGATTAAGTAAATGAAATATAAATTTGAACTCAACAGCTCTTTTCATATTGAAGAAAATAATTTACAAAACCCAAATAATATTTTAATCAAGTCAAGAACTCACCTTCATTCTCTTCATCAATCTTTAATGCTTTGGATATATACTCAAAGGCCTTCCGATGGTGGTGCTTCTGTTTAGCAAGCAAAGGGTCCCCAGGACCCACATTGTGTACATGGGACATCTCTTCACCGGCAGCAATCTCAGTTGACACCACACCGTCTTTCACCACCACTTCCAAGTTACACTCGCCGTTTTTCCGAGGCTTATGAACGAAACGATGGGACGCCGAATACAGATACTTGAAAACTATAAACAACTGGTACAAAATAGAGCGAAGTATGTTGAAAAGAATAATTATCGGGAAAGAAACAACGTAAAGGTTTCTTTTATGAACTGAAGGATGCGATTCATTTCGCAACGCCGAACCCTTCGTTAGGTCTGCATCATTCTTCTTAGACTTTCGGTTCGGAGACCTAGTAGTTTTTCGCGATAAACGACCATTGGAATCGTCACCGGAAACCATCAAGAACACTGAAGTCACCACCAGTTCAACACTACAGCCATACACTTCGTGACAAAGACGCGCACGCCTGTTATACACTACTTTAATCTAAAAACAGCAAAAGAACATCGTCGTGCCTCGCGTGAGAGTGGATCTAATGATGAATGGTTATTGACATTTTTTGACGTTTGTCACGACTCTGTAGAAAACAAAGAAATTTCTGATTGCATTATTCTATTCTCATTGGATATAGATTTGAATCTTTATGGATTAGGCCAGTTCCTGACGAAGTGAACTGCTTGTAAGCGAACTACAATAATTAGCTATGTATCATATAGTTTCAATGTCCGCCTTTATGACATTTCTTTGAATTTTGTATAGTGCATAAAGAAATAAAAATGATTTAGTTGAATTAAAAACTTTCTGTTCGGATGTGAAAAAGAGGTGTTTTGGACAAGTTGACACTTTGACACTGACGTTATGCTGACGTTAGACGTTTCATTTGTCTCGTTGGAAGTTGCTACAAACTATTACTGTAATGCTTTTGCTTTTCATCATCAGCTCAAAAAGAAGTAAAAAAGAAACTTCCTATAATCAGCTCACATGAGAGCTTTAATAACGAATATTCTTTACCATCCTAGTGGTTTTTGTTATTCAAGCTTCTCTTTTTCATATCTTCTGTAGGTTAGTAAAGAGTAACATTTCGCATTTCATATTTTTTCAAAGATATTTTACTGCTTACAAGCTATTTGAACTTCGTTTAATTTCGTGCTTTTCATGCTGTAATATCTTTACTATCGTTTTTATTAGCACAATATTTAGGAACCTCAAATTTCACATCTAATGGCCAAACAGCTCCCCTATCATTGCAGTTATTGTGTATCTTATTATTTGTTTTTTTTTACAATAAGTACAACAAATTTTAGGTTAAAATGGTTGAAGAGCAAGTGAATAACTTGACGGTAAACGAAGATGATGATGTGGTGGATCCATGGAATGTAGCTGGCAAATCGGAGACAGGCATTGATTATGATAAATTAATTAGTAAGTACAGCTTATCTGGTTGTTTTTATTCAAATTGATGATAAGCTAAGTACTTCTTAGTAAGTCTTAACATTAATACCATTATATTATTTCAGTATGTGACATAATGAGATTCATTTACACTTTCAGAAAGATTTGGAAGTCAAAAAATTGATGATGAAATCATAGCAAGATTTGAAAAAGTTACTGGAAAGAAAGGTAAATTTAATTAACCTTATGTCTGTATGTACCATACCGTTTGTATTTTCATATTTAGAAGAAGAAAGATATAACATTATTTGAGTGTAATGCTGCAATAAATCATGAACACTTAGGCTAATGCTTGCCCTGTCTTTTCATTGTCTGTTGTGAACCACGTTACCCAGAATCAATAAATTCCATAACACTACCCAAACATCTGTAATGTGAAAGCAATCAATTATTGAGTGTCTATGTGTTGATTTCTGCCATAAATATTCAACCCGCTAAGGAGTTCATTATGCTATAGGCCTAAAAAGTTAAGCTAACTTGGGATGCAGCTGTATTAATAGATATATTTATACTGTATCCGGATTTGAAATGCCATGATCAGTGTAGCTCAATCTCAGTACAAAATAAGGGAGAGATATATTTATTTTGGCATTAAATTTTCTTCAGTTTGGAACTTTTTGGTAAAGTGAACTTTCATATATTTCAGGCACTTCTAGCCACAGGCATGAGTTTGTGTTCCAAATTTGTTTACATGGTGATAGTCGTTTATTCTAGGTGGATTTTATTTTCCAGCTGCCAAGCCGGTAATCATAAGTGAGATTAAGAAAAATGTGGATTTCTGATGTAGAAGACTTACACACAGTAATGATAAAATTAAAATACTACACTTAACTTATTTAATTACCCATTTCTTATTCCAGCACATCACTTTCTCAGAAGAGGGATCTTCTTCTCGCATAGAGATATCCACAGCATACTAAACCTGTTTGAAGCTGGCAAGAAGTTCTACTTGTATACTGGCCGAGGTCCCTCATCGGATAGTATGCATATTGGACACATGATTCCTTTCATGTTTACCAAGTATGGATACAATTCTTTACTACACATAATTATTATCAAGTTTTGTCATCAAATCACTGGCCCTCTAATGAGCCACTATTACACCAGATGAATAGTGCAGCTTCAGAAAGTGAAGGAAACAGGGGGAAACTGCTGTTTACAGATGTAGTAGGATGGGAGACATGTAGGGCAGTGAAAATTAAAAGTTTGATGAGCGAATTGATAGAATGCATCTGTGCCTTTTGGGTGTACCACTAATCAGTTTAGTTCTTGCTCTCCAGATGGCTACAAGATGTTTTCCAAGTGCCTCTGATCATTCAACTGACAGACGATGAGAAGGCCTTGTGGAGGGATATTAAAATAGAGGATGCGAGGCAAATGGCTTTTAATAATGCCAAGGATATCATAGCAGTGGGTTTCGACCCAGCCAACACGTTCATTTTCAATGATTTGGACTTTATCGGGTGAGTTGATAAAACATTATTATTTTTATACAACCATGAAGCGCTCAACGTCCTGCATATTATTTTTATACAAACATAAAATGCACAGAACCCCACAAGTTATTTTTATTTCGGAGTGTTTCTGTTGCCGAATACATACATTATTTAATTATTAAGAATACATATGCCGAATACATTAAATAATTATTCATTGTGCCGTAGGCACGCACATCGTGTACCTAAATATAGTATGTAATTTAAGACAGTCACACTCAACAGCAGAGCACATTAAATTACGGGCTTTCTCATTCTTTCTTAACATATTCACTAATTTTAGACATATTTTAATTTTCATATGCTTAATTTCAGATAGAATAAAATGGCAATAATTGTTTCCGCCTTTTTTTCTGTATCAAACACTAGGTATATGAAAATTAAAATATGTCAAAAAAGTCCGTAATTTAATTGTCTACAATGATATCGAAGCACATTTTTCAAAAGTCTACCTAGACTTTTACAATAATTGAAAATGCTAGAATGTGCGAGCGAGACATATGCGAAATACATTGCAGATGTATGAAAGAGGGCTATTACAATAGCCAATAAATGTAATATAATATAATATACAATAAATATTTATCTGCCAAATAAATATCTGCCCCGGCAGGGGATCGAACCCGGGAGCCTGGGCTCGTTAGTCAGGGTCTCTGACCAACGCGCCACCGAGTCGTCACGTTCGAGTCGAGTTATTAGTAAGGATTGATTTTTATTGGCAGGCAGTGCCCAGCCTTCTACCAGAACATGCTGCGCGTGCAGAAGTGCGTGACCTTCAACCAGGTGAAGGGAATATTCGGGTTCGGTGACTCTGACGTCATCGGCAAGATCACCTTCCCTTCGATAGAGGCCGCGCCAGCGTTCTCGACGTCTTTCCCATTCATCTTTGACAATAAAATTGTAAGTATTACTTGTGAGTTTCCGAATCTTTGAAATTAGTCTATACTAGCTTAAAAATGGAAGAGATGGGGTCCGGTTTAACTTTAATACTTATCCTGTTAGGGCTCTTATACACGTGACTAAATGGTCGCCGGCAGCCAACCTAGAGATAGCATCGCAGCTTCAAAATGAGTAACTTTAATCTGAAGCATTCCTGGCGCTCTGAGCCCATCGTAACATAACCAAGTTTATGGTAGAATAGTGGGGAAACCAATTCGTCATTTTTCTGTAGATTATTCTCTATAAAAAAATATGAAGAACATTTTTCAAAAGCATAGCCTTTTACAATCGTTGAAAATGTTAGGATGTGCGAGCGAGAAGGAAGCGAACGAGAACGAACGAGGGTCTTCCAACGCAACCTCACTGTTGACAGGCGAAAATCGTGGGGCCTACGGGTCTCTAGGTATCCCTTATTACCCGGGCAGATACTCGGGGGGATGTGTTCCGAGAGGGAAGCGAAATTGAC
>DWLO01003426.1:0-10981 GCA_018245335.1 Dalla quadristriga | reverse complement strand
GTTTGACCATATATTGTACTACTTCGTCCGCGTGAAATTTCGAAATACAGAGTCCTAGATATTATTAGAGAGATATTATTGAGAGAGAGAGAGAGAGAGAGAGAGAGAGAGAGAGAGAGAGATTATTAGAGACCTCTCCCATCTCGCATCTATCTCGCTCGCACATTCTAACATTATCAACGTTTGTAATAACCCTCTTAAACGTATGAAGAGTTGATATAAATTGGGACCCTTAGGATACAGACGCTCAGGACTATAAATAACTACAGTTAAGATATTGAGATAAAACAAAGCATATACGGTAAGACAGAGTACCTTTTACAATCCCTGAAAATTTTATCAAAATTTGTTAAGTAGTTTCGGCTCCGACAAATATTTGCGACACAAAACGCAGACAGACAGACAATAATTTAAAAAACAGTTGATTATGTTTAGTCATATAAATAGCATATTCAATTTTATTATGTGTCTATAGTCACCAAAAAGCAATCATAGAAAAGCCTTCTCATTCTGAGAGGACGCCAGTGTTTAGTATTGGACCGTTGTGGATTGATGATAGTGATGAAATAACTGTTTTTCAACAATTGTGTTCCACTCGAAATGGGATGGATGCCGATTACACTTATTCAAGAGGCGACCGCCTCAGTCCTCAGGGATACTAACGATTACAAACTGGAAGATTATTAATATTTACTTAAAGGACTGACTTACACTAACAGTCCTTACTCCCACATTCCTGTGCGAAACGAGTACTAAGCAACTAATATTCTTATTAACACCACTAACAGGACTAACTAAGTGACAAACAATCCCTTGAATAGTGCTATTCGAAGCTTATCACAGATATCGATGGGCTGCAGTGGTTAGTGGGACGGCATGCCCATTGGCTATACAAAGCCAATCACGTAGATAAGCATTGTCTAATTATTGTATTGTATAAGTCAAGCGTGCCATTAGGGATTGCCATAGGATTAAATACTGATTTCAAAATCAGTAATAAATTAATCTTATGTATAATAATATCTTAAACTTGTAATAGCTTATAACTTAAATAAATTATCACATAAAATAATCCTCGTGTGCCGCCTGTACCATAAGACAAAATAAACAATTATTTCCTTTTTTTTATTTTTTTCCACAAAATGAACATCATAATCATGTTCATAAATTATAAATTACAATATTACATTAAATTTAATTATTAAAACATATACGAACAAATTAAAATTACAATTAAATTCCATTTCATAACATTACAAAAATATATATATAAACAGACTTGCCTTATTTCGTCAAAACTTTCCGCCAAGCCTTCAGCGGGAGTTGCACTGTTAGTAATTGCAACGATGTACGTGCGCGCTTAGTTGGAGCGGGCGGCGGCGCGACGGCCGGCGCCTACGGACCGCGGTAGTGGACTGGCTACGGGCTACGCGCTACGTGCTACGACTCCCGCTGGTATATATTTAGACGGTTGTACTACAGTGTGAAAAAATTCTGATAGTTTTGAAAATATACACGTGTATCTTGTACTCTCAGTACTTATTTGAATGAATGAATGAATATTAATTAGCCTAAAAAGCGGTTACGAAAGCTCGTCACTCTTAAACTTATAGCTCCCAATTTACCATTTTAATGACATGCAAATTTCTACGATATTTCTTCAAAACAATTTACCGATATCAATTTCTTCCAAAAATCAGGTCCATGCGTTACTCTCTTGTTACGTGAAAGAAGAATAATCAATAAAAACACCTGTTTATGGCTTGCCTGGTACAGGACCACCACAGTCACTACTAGTGATCGCTACGAACTGGGTTGCTTCGTTCATCTTTTAAAAAAATGTTACACACTTTTCGTATAATAATTTCGTAAACGTTATACTCGTACTCTTACTTTCTTTTACTGTATTTTTTTCCATGGTTGTCTGGTAGATATTGCTTCAAGCGATAAGTGTCTACGCTCTGTTTATTATGGTGTCAATGGTGTACAATAAAGTATAGAATATAGTGTACTCAAAACCATACTCGTGTGATGTACGTGTGTTAATACGACAATTGTTTACAATTGGGATGTGGACACCAAGCGCTATTAATAGCAAGGCATAATTCCTATATAAAACCTCACAGAATATGTTTAGATAAACTTATTAATAAAATTATTTTCCCAATATTAGTGAGAATTACTTTTAATTACTTTAAAATCAATTAAAGTTCAATAAGTTCGACAATATCCACTTATTCATAAGCCAATATTCTAACATCACGTCACTGTCACGTTTTGACAGTAGATAAAACGTGCGTCAATTAACTCGACAGGTCACACCCCTTATTAAAATAGATTACTATTTTAAATTGAATAAGCAGAATCATAAACATGGATTTGACAAACACACATTTGAAATGAGAAAATTATTATAGCTTGTTTAATGCTGGAGACATAAACGTGACCAGAAAACTTTAGCAGCGAGATCGGGAATATAAGGTTCGTAGAGAATATGTTCATGATATAATTGAATAAAGTTTCTAGGATATTTTAATGATTGTGGATTCTGACTTGAAACCTAAAAACAATAAATATTAGTAAATTAATGTGTAAGTTCTATTATACTACAGTACTACCGCGACTTCCTTTCCGTCGATTCTCTTTTTATTGTGTCCCTATTAAATGATATCGGTATATTGTTGAGCGTTTACATTTTTAACAGCTAGCATTTCACAGATTGACTGCTCAACTGACAATATGACATTATAAATTTTATGGTTTTCCTACATAATCTTATTTCTTACTAATATATAAATGCGAACATTAGTTTGTTCGTTCGTTTTATACGCCTTCAAGGCTAAACCATACAATTGATCTTCATAGAATTTGGTAGAGCGGTAATGGGAGTCATGGAGATGGTCATAGAATTATTTTGATCCCGAATTAATATACAGATCCCGAGGGAATGTAATCATAATAAATTTAACGCGGACTAGTAATAAATAAATATGTATTTAAAAAAATAACTGGAGCTCTAGATATATTAGATTACATATATTAGAAGCTAGTGCGAATAACAGATTTTAATAAAATTAGCCTTTAAAGGGGTATAATAGAATTAGAAGCTAGTGCACCTAACGGATTAAAAAACAGCCTTTAAAGGGGTATTATATAATTTCAAGCTAGTAAATAACAATGAAAAAAGTTAAACAGATCCCGACTCAAACGATCTCGACACTTGCAAGATACTAGGACTGGTAAAGGCTTCACCGTTTCTCTAATCCTTCTTATAAACTCAATCTTACTCCGTCCAACGTAGAATAAAAAGATAAAAACACAAAAGTAATTCAAAAGTTCCGACTAGATGTGCCTTTGAGCGAATTGAAGGAATAGAATAGTGACAGCTCTAATGTAGAAATCTGTACTTTGAAAAGTTTTACGAACAATATTAAACTGAGTGAACCTTTTCGCAATATTTTCGATCCGCTTACACAGACCGTGATTATGGTAATAAATATTCCGACAGTGATATTCTTTCTAAAAATACTGTAAAAATCCAATTTATACATTTCGAAAATAATATTCCATCGTTTCCTACAACTTATCTGATTTCGCATAAAATGCAATCAACATAATTTTCTTTTATTCAACGTTTTGTTAATTAATTCGCAGAGCTTGCAATTCAATCCGGCGGCCGTCCTGTCTCACGTGAATTAAAAATATGATCAGAATTTTTTTCCCGTTGTAAACTTTTGACGCGAAACTTCTTGAAAACATGAATAAATAATGTTCTGTTCCTCCTTACGAAGCAGAGGACTACCCGCCCCAAATCTTTGAATTATGTTCTCTTGAGACTGACCTTTGAGAGACAAAAGAGAGTTGTAATTCAGCAAATTATTTATATTTCTAAAACAAAACCAGATGGTAGACCAAAACAAGTTTGCCAGGCGACAGAACCTGTTTACCCCATTTCTGCAATCGAATAAGTGTTTTTAACAATTGGGTTACAGTCATAAACGTGTGGATGCCTTATACACGAGGCGATCACCTCAGTCCTAAGGGGTAGCAACTAAGGATTACTAATATGACTAACTTACACTAACAGTCCAACTCCCACAGTCTTATTCTTTTGTCACAGATGTCCATGGGTGGAAGCGGGCTGTGGGACTGCACGCTATCGTCATCATATTATTAAAAAAAAAAACATTAAAACAGTTTTACTTTCAAATAAAATTACTAGGTTCTGACAAACAGTTTTATGTACATTGTTATATTAATGACATTAAAAGCTTTCGATTAGTTAACGTAAATGCGTTGTAAAAGGACACAGATAATAAGTTGCACTCGCTGGTCGATAAGTACCACTAAAGCTTCGCCAGCAGTTGATAAATTCTTAAATCTGAGTAAGTGTATCGCAAGACGTAAAATAAATCTAACATTTAAACTCAGACAAGCATTAAAAACACATTATGCAAATGACAGAGTTGAAAGAACTGAAATATATTCCGTAAAAACTGTTCAAACATACATAAACATTATGTTTGAACTCTTTTAACTGTTAAGTACGACTTAACTTGACAATAAAATTACGGACATTTACGACATTTTAGCTTGCCGTGTGGTGACGGCAGAACAGAATACAATTGTCACCACCCCTCTACTTCCCTCGGGTGTACGAGGCGACTAAGGGAATATAACGGAGAACAAGCAGCGCGTCCTCCGTGCAGCAACTCCGCCTGCCCAGCGTGGTGATTATGTGCATTTCCTCTTATTTTCAGAAGAGGCTTTTAGTTCAGCAGTAGACTACTATAGGCTTTTGCTGTTGATGATATTTTAGTTTTAGATAGTTCTGTCAAAAATAAGATTTATGAAAATTAAAATATGTCTTGAATGTCCGTAATTTTATTGTTAACAATGACATCGAAGTACATTTTTGAAAATGTCTACCTAGACTTTTACAATAATTGAAAATGCTAGATGTGCGAACGAGAGAAATGTCAAATCTGATATTCGTCTTAACAGAAAGCTTGATAGACATAACAATATTTTCAAGATTTGAGAGAAGAAATATCTCGAATAAATGTTTCAATAACATTGGTGTGTAATCATTCCTCATTATCGTCAAAAAATAAGCACAATGTAACTAACAGATATAGGTAAAGACCTATCCATTATCAAGGCGTTATGCTTTATGCGCCAGAGACCATGTGATTCTAGACCGCGAGTTAAAACTGGGTCGAGTCGACAGCGGCAGGCGGAATTGATGGAAATGCTACCCAATACTACTATACTACTCCGGTGTCTATTTGTACTATATCACTGGTTTACATTGTCATTCTATTTCTGTTTTAGCTCTTGCAAAAAACTCTCACTTAGGATTGAATGCACGCCGTTTCAACTGACAAGAACGGTGACAAACTGCGACGAAGGCAATTGATACAAATGCTGCAACTGCTAGGATAAATAAATCAACGCTTTTGCTCTCATACTCCGAACTAGCTCGCTGGCTACAACCCATTAAAGGTCCACTACGACACGTCTCTCCACAAGGAAGTACAAGTTAGCGGAGGGGTCATTAAAAAAAAAAAAAAACGTTAAGCGTTAAACGTTATACAAATGCGTTGCTATCCCTAGGGAGTGAGGTAGTTGTCTCTTGTATGTGCGTAACCGGCTTTGACACATTTTCGACCGGAGTACAATTGTTTAAAAAAATATTATTCCACGGCAGAAATGGGTGTGGTGGTGGTTCTGTCCAGGGTGATCCATATGCAGGTTCTATACCTAGACTCTATACTATACTACGTTTATGTCACACTAGTTTCTATACTGTTTTGTGGTATGGTATTTCCATAAAATTGCATTTGTTTTAACCTTTGCTCTTCTTAACCGATGATCCATTCACAATTCTCGTCACGGTTGGTGACCGATTGGTGGCATTAACTGCTCCAATCTAGGTCATGACGCGAAGCGAGCCAGTGGAATTGATGCAAATGCTACCTCCGTAACGTGGGTGACAGTCGAGTGGTTTAAGACTTGGAACGTTCCACACTCTGATATTTGATAAAATAATATATAATAGGACTAATACTTACTGGACTTCTACTAAAGGTAATAACTAGATAAGCTTGAACCGGTTAAAATGAAATCTCCGTAAACCTCCTTGTAACAAAGTCAGCTTATCAATGTACGGAGTTTGGAAAAATATGCTGGCTGATGATGGCAGCGGTGCAATAAAGAGAACGCCATCAATAATTGAAAAACTACTGTTCGAATTAGGTATCAAATGAGTTGCTACTCTGTAAAACTGAGATGGTCACCTGTTATTAACGGCAACGTGTTCAGTCCATCCATCTCACCCTTTTTCTACATTCAACAGTTGAGTCACTTTGAATACCATCTCACCCTTTTTCTACATTCAACAGTTGAGTCACTTTGAATACATGTCACCACTGAAGATTGATCGGATCATGTTCGAACATGGATAACCCATTAGATGTTACGAAGTTTGACAGCTAAATTGATGCAAATTCTACAGAATGTCCAGGGTGCGCTTTAGCGTTCAGATTGTTGAAAGTCATGTTTGATTTTAAAGGAGATCAGAAACATTCCAAGGAACCCTGGGCCTGCGATGAACATATTAGAGATATGGCATTTTCTATTGAGATACTACGAGTATTATACCTTATCATAGTGCAGTACATATTTGTAAGAATAATAATATATATGTACAGTGTATACTTGGTTTCACAATAGAATTTATGGTTTAAACTCGTGAAAAGGAATGAAAACAATAAAAAAATATCCTGTAAAAGAAATTTACACCCTCTCTATATCTACATTTCCGAACAAGATGGTCAAAATTTAACTGTATTGATTGTTTTACTTTATCTCCAATCAGGTAGCAACAAAATGGAATATGAAATAGATGTGAAAAAATACGCAATAATTCTTTGATGTTATTATTGTTGTTATTGATGTTGTTCGTTATTGTTCACACTGTCCGCTGGTAGGCCCAAATCAGCTGAAGAGAGAGAAAGAGACTTCCTGAGTAAGATGTGACTCCTGAGTCACATCGACGGGTTCCGGGGTTCGAACCCCGGCCGGGGCAAGCATTAATTTGGCAGATAAATATTTGTGCTCGGGTCTTCGGCGTTTAATTGTGTTGTTTCCTGTGTGTGTCCGCAACCCGCAATACAGGGAATCCTAGTACGGGCGCGTGAGTATGTAAGTGAGTTTGACTGTGAATGTATCCATCTAACGTATCCAACGGATCCAACGTATACATACATTCGACAATAAAGCAAATTAATTGTCTCTTGCGTAAACCTATAGATAAATAGATGGATAGATAGAATACTCTTTACTGTACCTACACACGAAGTAATTACATCAACGGCAACATTATACACAGAAAGCACTGTACAAAAGGCGGTCTTATCGCAATAGAAGGTAAGGTATTATTTGCAGTTGGTAAATCTATAGTTCTAATAACGTTAATGTCTATTTAGGTTTACAAAGTTACGGGCCTCGGCTCATGATGCCTATAATGTTTTTCCTTTTTGTGTCCTTAATGCATTACGTCGCCCGCGCCGCCGCATAATTAATTATACTCACGTTTTACTTAGCCATTTCAACTTTCTAACAAAAACATGGAGGCTCCATATATACGAGTACGTATAATATGAAAGGCAAGCTTTACAATACAATACAACACGAAAATTCTTTACTGTACACCATTTGACACCATAAGATACGTTAAAAAAACAGAAGGGTGTAGACAATTGGAAGTCTTATCGCTTGAAGCGATCTCTTCCAGACAACCATGTCTCTATTGGAGAAAATATTACAAACAGAATAAATAACAGCTTTAGCGATACAACAACATTTATTGTCAGGAGAATCATTATAGTATTAGAATATAAACAGATATAACAAGCTGTGGATCAGCTAACATAATGTACAAATAGATTTGAAATTAAACTTCAACTAAATCCAGCTTCAAATAAAACATTGCGAGGACTGTTAGTTAGACCTGACAACATTGTGTTAATAAGAATATTAGTTTAGTTAATATTACTAATTAATATTTTAGTTAATAAAAAATATTAGTTTTTTATACACCTATAGTATAAAATAATTAAAATTAAAAGTTGATTAGTATTTGTTAGTAATAGGACCGCGGGCGTTAGGACTGTAGAGTTAGTCTTGTTACTAATTTTTATTAATTGCCCAGATAGTAATCGTTAGTATTTGTCATACTCGAATCTGGTCAAGAATATGTAGCTATCCTTAAGGTTGAGGTGGTCGCCTCTTGTATAAGTGTAACCGGCATCCACACCTTTCCGATCGGAACACAATTGTTGGAAAACAATTATTACACAGCAATAATGAGTTAGGCGGTGGTACCGCCCCAAGCGAACCGTATATAGGCTCTACCATCTGGCAACTAGCAAATTCAATGTTTTCCACTTGGGCAGGGCATGTCATATATATCAGTTTCATAGTCGAAAACATCAAATTTCTATAAAATTGGTAATTTCTAGTTTCGTGAGCACATAACAAATAATTTTCTATGTCTCCCGAGAGTAGAGCACAAGAAAAAATTATGGAAAGAAGTTGCTACGTCTTCCCATTGTCTGATTTTCGTTAGCAGCTCGTTCATCCGACTGACATACACAATGTATCAATCAGATTAGAAGCTCGTTGAGGCTTACAAAAAGCTAATTCGGATTATTAATCAATACTGTAATACGTAGTAACATCAATTTTGTCCTTTATTAAATAAAAAAAATCTTATACTATAAATGAGACAGTGATTGGGCCGTCCTCAAGCCTGGAAACCACGCCTTAATGCTGCGTCGGATCACAGCAGCATAAAATAACAGTATTATGGCCCTGTAGTCGATTAGAAAATTAATATTTACTTTTATTTAGTAACTTACTGGCCAAGCGTGAGTCGGACCTATGCCCCGGGGGTTTTGAAACCCTCATCACCACATAATATAATTTGAGTTTAGGATTTACAAAAAAAAAGTTTTATTTTATTCAGTTCGGGATTATTTAGTTATTTATTTAGCGCGAGCCCGAGTGTACTTCGCCGATTTTTATTGAAAACGACATACACGAAGCAAGAGTCCGGTAAAATTTTAATTTTTTTCTATTTTATTTCATTTCAAATTAAAACAGAAATAAGTAATTATTTACATTTATTAAAGCAACTCAATCCTTGCTTTGTTGTTTTGTTTTGTGTGGTTACCCTAAGTTATGGTTTAGCAAAGGAACAGTTTTCACTAAGTTTACGTTTATTACCCCGGAAGTTGGTCATGTGTCCGGTAGTGGCAAAATTTCATTAGCGCTTCCATGCTTCGGAGGGCACTTTAATCTGTATGTCCCGGTTATTATCGTTATGCGCCTTTTTGGAGGTTTCCGGTGGGTCTACAAACTTCTAACACTCGAGTTGGCCACCAATCCGTAGTGGAGGATCGTGGGGGAATACGCTCAAGGCCTCCTCAGTTGTGAGGACAAACCCGAGCCCATCAGTGGGCTTCTAATGGGTTGTAGTCAAGTCTACGTTGCTACGTTTTCCCTGAGCGAACAGGTTTTGCAAACACCTTTCAATTAACTGTATATTTGACGTAAAACGTCGGTAAAGAGTATTACAAAGAAATAAACGTGTTTCAACCCTCTATAATTCGTATGTGAACTAAGTTCTCATATATTTCTTTTATTACTTTTACCCTCCGACCTTTTAACCCTCGGGTACACTTCGTTTATTCTCTACCAGATTGTAGTGACTATTGTATGTATTATAAAAGCTTGCAGTTATTTGAAAAATGTTACTCATATACATTTAATACTCGTACAATGATTAGCTTCGTGCTTTGAAGTCGATTGAGAAAGAGGAGGAGGTTATTCGGCTGCGTATTTCTAAAGTAAAACTTCTTTAGTTGCGGTAGTGAGTAAAAATTGGTATGACGCGTTACGGAAGTGACGTCATCGGTGACCATGAGTATAACTAAACTGTCTTTTACTTAACCACTTCCGATCGAGCAATCGATGTCGAGGACCAGGAGCGCAGCATTGGCGAGATGCGGCCAATTAATGCTGTAATTTTCATAAAATATTTTTCCTATCACCGTTAAGCTCCTTCATTCGGAAAGTCGTTCTTATTCGTCATCGTTCGGATTCGAATTCTTCTAGCAATCCAACATTATTAATTATTACCCATACCATAATACATACTGGCACATACTGACTATACACGCCACGTTGTTTTTGTATGTTTGTTAGGAGTTAATTTTCATTAAATGGGCTATATATCTCAGGGAAAATATGCTGTATATCTCAAAGCACTGTATAAATCTGTATAGACTCTAAGACCAAGTATAGGTAAAATTCTTTCTTAGTTAATATTAGCGAGCAGGTCTCTTAACATTGCATGTTGTACTCAAGATATTAACACAAGGATATTATTAACCGCGTTAAAGCGCAAGTTGAGCCTAAAAATACAATAGTTAAATGTTAAAAACATGCAAGCACTTTATAATAATATATGTTTAACACTTATATTTTCTTATCTGTGTTATATGTGAAAACTTATAATAGGCCCTATCTGTACACAGCCTTAATTGTTACAGTTGTTGTAATTAGCTGTTAGTTTTCCTTAAAGATATAAATAAATAAATAAAGGTGGTCCGTTCCAATTTCGATAAAAAATTCCACCCCTAACAGTGGAATAAACATAATTTCTGTTATTTTTTGCTTTGTATGCCTGAAGTCGGTATTTTTTTAGCACCAGGTATTTCGGCGCACATCTTGGCAGATATGGACGCGAGGGTTTATGCCCGAACTCGTGCCATTCGCCAAAGGGGCGGAGACGTGTGCGACGTTGAGTTCGGAGTGCTTAAACGGCAGGCGCACCGGCAGGCACTCGTAGAGTGGCGCGTTCGTCTGGAGGAGGAGAGGTGCACGCGTCAGCGAGTTGTCGGTGCGATCCTGC
>DWLO01003425.1:0-10983 GCA_018245335.1 Dalla quadristriga | reverse complement strand
TAGCCGGCATCCACACCTTTCCGACCGAAACACAATTGTTGAACAACAATTATTTCACGGCAGAAATGGGTGTGGCGTTGGTACCGCCCCGGGCGAACCGTATACAGGCTCTACCGCCTACCAGCTTTGGACAACACTTGGAACTTAACCATGCATTATTTACGTTTCATCCTAATAAGTTGTACGAGTAAGTCGAAAAACATCAATATTCTGTAACACTGTTCATGGATTGTTTGATGGCAAAATGATATATCTACATACTTACATATAAAAATGACGCGTGATTTAGATTTCACTAACGATACCACCGTATTAACCTAAGTTGAGTGTTCATATTACAAACATATCACTACTTAGTTTAACAAGTCAATACGCGGCTGGGCGGTAATGTAATACCTCGGTAACCTACATTAAATAGTGTCAACTGCACTTCTGTTATCCTCTGCCCTGGATTTTATGAACTTGACCCTCTTGCGTTATCTACACATATAAAACAAATGTTCGTTAGTTTGTTTGGTTGTCTCGTATGAGTTCCTAGACCGATAGAACCGATTTAGATAAAACTTTGGTGAGCTGCTGTGTGTGCACGCCCGCGAAGGTTTCTGAGATGTTAAAACAAAATGTTGGCGACTCCGTGGCGCGTTGGTCTGTGACCCTGACTGAAGACCTGGGGGTCCCGGGCTCGATCCCCGGCCGGGGCAGATGTTTATTTGGCAGATAAATGTTTGCACTCGGGTCTTGGGCGTTCATTTGTGTTGACTATTGTGTGTAGCCTCCATCCGCGACATCGTTTACCTACCACGTGATTTGTCTGCCTTGACGTCCTGACGACTGCCAGGTTCTACTAGTACTTTTTATATGTAACCACGTGGATAACGCATCATGTGTTTAATGCCAAGATAGGTGCACGAATCATTATCTTGTCAGACTATGGGGTTTTCACGGTTACATCCTTAATGCCACGTTAGATGCACGTATCATTATCTAGTTGGTCTATAGGGTATTCATGGTTACATCCGTTCCATTAAGGATATCGTAGAAGCAGCTAGCAGCTGCATAAGCATATGCACTGATTACATTATTTATCGCTGCCAACAATGATACAATGACAATTTTTTTATCTATATTTTCAAAATGATACGTAATTGTTATTTTCGTCTATCTAAATTCTAACAACTTATTTCTTCTCCTACTTACAAAGTATGTAAGTAGAACGTAGACAAAACGAGCTTCCCTGCCTGAAATAATGATAGTGCTTTGACTTAGATCGATTCACATCGGTGCATAATTGATATTGTGCCAGTTTTCTTTCTATCTTTATACCACGATAAAATTGTAAAAAGGTGGTATCGATCGTTTTCTTTACTGCAATGCGTTTCAGTATATAAATGTATGTACACTTTATGCGAAGCAATATGTTTTTGTTTCACGTTCTCGCTAACCACTATTTATACATAGATTTAGGTACAAATCAATGTAGGTCAAAAAACTATTATTCACAGTCTCGTTCACTTAAGCCAAACATTTTTATGTGGATTTCACCTTTTTAGTATATAATTTTAATATTCGGCAATAGTTGTCATTTGAATCGTATTACAAGAGGCTTCAATTAATTAATATTTATAAATAAAATTAAACCGAGGAGTCTGTTAATAATGAATTTTCCTATGTTTAAAATTTTATGGCGAATTTCACAGTAAAGTAGAGACAATCATTGCAATGTCTTAAACGAGTGTTGCCTAGCTATTCTGTAGATGTGTACCAGTGATTTAATATAATGTACATTAATGTATGGTGTTTTTTATATTTTATTTATGTAAACATAAGTCGGCTTGTCCTTCAATCTAGACTATCAGGTGTATACTAGTAGACTAAACAAGGACGTGGCCTGCGTTCTCCCCAACCCAACCCACCTAACTCCCCCCCGCAGCGTAACGGGGACATGAATTTCATTCCCTGTGACCTATTTTCTACGTTGATCTTGACCCGACCGCCCTAGATTGCTTTCAAATGCATATGCTATTATAAAATACTAGTCGCTTCTCCAACTGCCACAATCAATATTCAACGTGAATACTGGCAACATAAAATAATATTAAAAAATAACAATCTTTTATGATTCGATCGTTTATGTTTGACCTACTTGTTTATTGTCTTCCACCTTTAACTCCCCCAATATCAAAATCGTAACCGGTCATAAATTAGTGTCGTTGGTCAATACATCAGAGCAATCCAATTCCGGTTACAAAGGGAGGGCTCCAGAAATATCCGTTCAGGAACGATTTAAACTCCCGGTCATTTGGCCTCCCTGACCTACTTCTCTGAACTTGGCCCACATCCATCCTAACCCTATACACATTCGTATCAGTACCGGGTATACGTTTTGATGCACACGTCTGGGTCTGCGTCATCACTAGCGTGTTCACGAATCGGTTACATTAAATCGCAATGCACTGCAGTGGGATTTTACGTTTTAGTTATTATATGCGACAGACCCCATCGTGTGTTCACGGAACTACTACTGCGACGTTATTTAAATAGTTCGTCGTAGTTATTGTTTCAAAAAAATTCTATATACGGTTTTCAATTAATATTTGTATACTATTTATGCTGTTGTTATTTTATGTTCAAGTTGAAAAGAGAAGGAGGATTTAGGACTTCATCAAAATAAATACCCTCACACCGTAGGCGTTGTCTGTTGGTATTTACACGGTTGCCAGTTCACGCAAGGTAGTTTCCATATGTAACAGCGATGATAGCCTAGCGGTTAAGGCTTCGCCCTCCGACTCTGGGGTCCGGGGTTCAAAACAAAACAAAACGAAACTTTTCTAAGTTATGTGCGTATCAAGTAATTAAATACCATCTGCTTTCGGTGAAGGAAAACATCGTGATGACACCTACATGTCTGAGAGTTCTCCATGATGTTCACAGAGGCCAATCCGCAATTGACCAGCGTGGTTGACTATGACCTAACCATTCTCACTTTGAGAGGAGACCCGTAATAAGTGGTGGGTTGTGATGTTGATGACGATGGTGAGTTTCCATATAAACGTTTTCTCCAAAGGATCCAAATTTAGATTTTAGTGAAGTTCAATGCTTCCAATCTGTTACTTTGCGTGACAATCTGTCATTCAAACTTACAGATTGAGTCTATATGTAATTTTTTTTTATTATTTAACAAAATGAAATAAGAATACCGTTAATAAAATATTCATCTTATTAACAAAATAATGAAAGGTAATGCGGGACTTCTACTGAATTTAATTTTGAAAACCAGTCAGTCTGGTTAATCTCACGCGGCCTTGGATGCCCCTCGTGAGGTATTCGGGACTTGAGGTTTTCCCTTCATATCCATTTTTTCAGGATGTGAAATGGGTGATTTATCCCGCTTACGGCGTTTCGGCGTCGTCAGCCGACCTGACCTAGGTGTGACAGTCTTCCTCCGACGAGTCGGACCCTAAACGACTCACGTACGATACAAGTTAGCCTTGGACAGAAGCTCAGAAATATTCTTCAATTTCCCTTGGTCGTTAGTCGTTATCGTCGTCGGCCTATAATTGCCTACTATTAGCTTGGTGTTTTCCACTCCGATCTTTAAGGTTATACCCGGAGGCAGCCAAGTAGTAGGTTCTTCAAAACTTCTTGACCGCTTTGCTGATGCGCGGATCTCCATGTTGAGTGGATGTTACTTGACACAGTTGTATCGCTAAACCGGTCGACGACCGCTAGATGATATCGTAACAAAACGAATGCAACCGAGTTTCCAGTGCTGAATTGTACTTCTGTTACGAGGCCTGAAAAACGTGACAATTGATGACTGGCGTTGTGTTTGTTAACACACCATTTGTGTGTTATTCTCTTGTCAGTTCAGTATTGTATTCCAGTGTTTTGTACAAATAAAATTCTGTATATAAAGCGTGTTATAAAATGTATTTAAAAAAAACAAGCTTCTATTGAATGCACTTAAAAGAAGAAAATATATTTGATCTAGTCACCTCTTTAAGTGACAGTTAAAAGCTCGGGCGCTTCACACTTGTCTCACAATTGCTCTATAGATGCAAGTTTTCAAATTATCAGACCTTTTAAGAAGACGGAGATTGGGCGAAATATTTATTCCAGCGCCATTATCAAAACAGCTACGTGGTACCCTATTATTGCATTGTCACCTCTTAACTGCATGTTTGATTTATTTCTGAGCTTTAAATAGTCGGAAAAGTGGGTGAAATCTTGATATTCCCTGGAATTCCTATCCGATTTTTCAACTCACGGCATGTGAACTTAAGATTAAGTGTGACGGTAGGACCTGCCCTGCCATGTTGAACGCTGTGAAGGTGTGCATACTCTATCCTCCATCCATCGATAGAGTCGATTAAACCTTATAAAAAGAAATGACTTATAACTAGGTGCACTTCAAAACCCAATGATACATTAGCGTATTATAAAAGCGACCCAAATAATTAGGTGTTGTACAGTATACGTACTTAACTTATGATATGAAGTTTGTGAAATAATATAAAATACTGTGCCGCGGTCTAGTTAATGAGTAACAGTTTCACAAACGATTCGCCGGCTGTCGCGCACACGTTCGAAGGAAAACTATTATATTATTTTAGAAAAAAATATAAAACTTTACTCAAATGTATTTTTATATCATTAAGTACTATAATTTGGATTTACAGACCAGATTTAATAAAGTCATTTACGTATCTGGCCTTTAAAAGGTGGATGTTGGCAGTAAATAATTAAAGAAATGACTAAGACTATGCCCTTTTGATTTTATTTATTACATGGGTATACAATTAAATGTTGCTTTAGCATTGACCCAGTATTATAAAGACAGTTCATTTATTTAGTGTCGCTTGTTGAAAAGTACCGCGAGCTGCGTCAAACATGAAAGGAAGCCTGCAAGTACTGGAAGTACCTGCCTGGAAGTACTGCAGCCTGCATACCGCCAGATGTTCTTGTCATTTTACTTAATTATTGTGTTATGACTACAAGCCCAATTATTAAAAAAAACATGCAAGAAGTTATTCTATATGTGAAAAGATTAGATTACTTAAGTAAATTAAAGAATAAATTAATGTATGAAAGTAACAAAAAATAAAATATTTTTTGGCACAGACACAGAGCGAGACGTTAGTGAACTACCGTTTATTATATTGAATTCTAGCAGGCCGCGCCGTTTGAGTGTGCCGACACTAAATAAACGAATGGACTATATTTGTACGGATCGCAAAGGAAGTTCTTGAGGAAATTTTAACATTACAATGGAAAGTGAGATAACAAACGAACCTTGTTTATTGCTATTGTGTTGAGACCTTGACTATACTCTTGATTAAATAACTAATGGCAATATCTGGTCATTTATATCCAAGAGTATACCTAAACGTCAATAATAAGACTAATAAGACATTCTTAATACCTCGCATATATATGCTTGACCATATGGTCAAGCAAATGTATTTTCTGAAAACCGCTGATCGTGACATGGTTTATCAGATTATATGATTAGTGCCTACTACGTAATATTCGTTACGGTAACAGAAAAGTACAAAAAAAATGTCATAGGTACCTACTTAATGTGTTTATGTGTGTGCGTGTTTGATTAGTGATTACACGCGAAAAATGCGATTAATTGCGTAATATGGTTAATCCTTTTGAATCTTGAAAGTGTTAATACTAGCTAGCCTAACGGTTTCTTTTTTTAGCCAAACCAAGACAATCTCCTATGTCAATCATTATTTCAGTTATAGGACCTCAATTTTTCACATTTTATAATATCCATTGTGTTTTTGAGTTGAATTTTATTCTGAACAAAGACGTTGAGTGACACGGTAAAATATTTATGAGGAAAATGCAGATACTATTCTGCAGAAACTTTAATTGTGTCGAGGTCACTGCGTTCTTGAAAATGGATCGATACCACGACGGCACTGTTTCAAGAATCCAAACAGCTGTTTGAACACTTGTAATATAAAATCTAGTTCTTGTAATAAACGGAAAGACAGCTTACTGTAACTGTGCTTATTTGATTTAAAATATTGATCTTTATAATCAAACAAACGAATATTCTGATTTATACGAATTTTTGCACAGATCCCGAGGGAATTACAGTATCATTAATTTAACGCGGACGAAGTAGCGGGCAACACCTAGTAATAAGTATATAACGTTATGGAGGCCATACACGCTACGAGAAATCGTTACGATCGCACTGTACGGTTTCAATGGCACTGTTAAACGTACGTTCCATACTCCATACTGCCTACACACGTTACGAGAAAACTGTACAGTTATTCATTTCGTTTGAGACGACGCAATAACATCTATTGGATTATTATTTGCTATGAAAAAAATAAGATTCAGTAAAAGACTAGAAGCGAAAAAGTTTGATGCGACTGATAAAATGGAGCTGACGTGTGCATACGATTAAACAGTATAGTTTCTTTCGATATTTCGATAACGATTTATCAGTTCAGTATTTTCTATTGCTCCGTTCGACGGCGCAGTTCAAGATAATCGGACTAAACTGTACAATTTTCTCATACACTATCTGATTTCTGGTGGCAGTTTGAACTGTATCGTGCGGTTGTAGCGATTTTTCGTTGCGTGTGTGGCCTCCATTACTAACTAAAAGCAATAGTCACGCTGAAAGATTTCCACTCGAAATATTGTCCCAGGTCTTATTTCCAGCTTGTTCGATTTATTTGAGAGTAGTTAAGTCCCGAGAATTAATTAATAAAAAGTGATAACTTTTTAACTACGTTATAATGTTTGCCATTCATAACATTTGCGACTGCTCAGCTATTACTATAACCCAAAATAATAAGTTAAATCAAAATATGTTTATGTTTAAATGTGGGTGGGTCAAGAGGATTTCCATAAATTGATAATCTGATTCTCCCATACCTACTGTTTAAAGGTAAAATGTTCAAAAAGTTTTATTCTAGTTATACCCGACTTTGGCTTAATTCTAGTTTCTCTACCTATCCATTTTCGACCAGTAAATAAATTACGATCCCGTAACTTTCCTACATGTCAAGGTCAGTAAGTGGAAACAAATTCATTTTGGGACTTGAGTGGATCCCTATATTATCAGGATTATTTTCTAGTGATCCCTAGGGCTCACGTTGTTGATTGCTAGATAATGACGCAAATTATGGACCTTCATGGGAAACGAATTCTGATAACACTTGGTCGATATTATCTCCCATTCTCGAAACTTCCATTTTATCTAATACTGTTTGTTTGCCACTATTTGTTATTATTAAAAATATATTTGTAAAGTGTTATTAATATAGGTCATAACGTCATCAAAATAATAATAATACATTTTATTTCATTAAATTAATTGGTTACTAAATATTTAGCAAGGTTGAAAAAGACTGTAGATTTTTCCTTTCATCTCTACGCAACACTCTAAACCTTGACACAAAAATATTTCGTCAATTAACTCGTAGAAAACGTGAATATGTATGAATGCATTTATTTGGCTGAGTAAGATTAGCTGTGAACATTAAATAATACTAGGATTACATAACAACGTCAACATGTTATTTACGAGGCTTCACCCGCGGCTCCGTCCGGGTCTAAGTCCCTTATGTATTCCACGGAACCCCGCAATTTTTCCGGGATAAAATCCTGACGTTTTCCGGCCCATAATCTATGTTCATGCAAAAAATCACGTCGATGCATCGCTCTGTTGTAGCGTTAAAGAAGGACAAGTTTGTTACACATTCACATTTTATAATACTAGTTGGGATGTTTCGTTTGTTATTGTTGATTGTTGTTGTTCTGAATTTGGCTCTCTCGAGCCAGGTAGCTATCATTTGATCCTTTCATTGTTATATTTAGATAAGTTTCAAGTGAGCACTATCTCTTACTAGTTTCTGATACACATGTCTTTATTAGTATACAAAAACCTATGCTTGGAATTCTGCTAGTGTATTTTAGTTGTCTTTCCTAATGTAACAAAAAGTTTAATAGTCAATTACTTAGTACTTAGTACTCAGTACAAAACCTTTAATGTATAATTAACGTACTTAAAATATTTTCTTAAAAATTTAGAACCTGCGACTGTGTACTTCTCCGACTGGGCATGCCCAATTCCAACTGGGCTAAAAGTTTCTAATCCTTGCGGCGAAAGTTGCTACCCTTCTAGAATATTCAGTACTAGGTCTACAAGTCTCACATTGCAGATAGAATTCGCGTCGAAACGGGAAACGCCGCGCAAACTATTTTATTTTATTAAGGTCTCCAACATCCCCCCCGTAAACCCATTTTAAAAATTACCTATATAATGGTGTTTAGTATAAAAAAGTTTTTATTAAAGACCAACTTCAGCTGAACAGATTTTTTTCCTCTGATACATTGAATTGACACGAGCACGAACCTGAGTCGAATAGGTTTATAAAAAAACATTAATAATATCATTAATTTCGGCGGAACACTTAAACTTGACCAAAAATTAAAATATGACAAAAAGAAACCGTAAAAAGAGACCAAAGGGTACTTACTAATCTTAGTACTAAATAGTATCTAGTTTTTATGTATCTGTTGTGGTTTTGGGTTTCCCCTAACTGCCACAGTTTTAAAAAAAGGACTGTATTGTTCAATAGAACAAGCTATCAAAAAAAAATTTGTCGTAGTGTGTCGTAGCGTGATTTTTCGCGGGGTTGATTGCGTTTGATCAAGGTTGCCGTTCTTCCAAATTGATTTTTCGTCAAAAGTGCATAGGCATTGTTGGGTTTGGTAAGTATATAGGCTAGGTCGGCTATATTACAGCCAACATATTCGAAAACAGATTTATATTTACGGAGAATTTTTCCGCAGGCTCAAAATAGAACATGTAGTTTTAAAAAAAAATTGCTGTGTCGTAAAATAAAAGTAGCTTGGGCGGAAATTTGGTTCAGCCTATATGCGGCATATTTATAAACGTGTCTCTACACATGGGAGCGAAGTAGTAACCTGTTTGGCGAACAGGTAGCATAGGTTCGGTGGTGGTGGTTTGGTGGGCGGTAGAGTGGCGTAAAGAATTTAGGAAAATTCTATATGATGTGAAATCAGGCGTTAGCTGAAATAGATAGTACACGCATAACGCTGTTGTAAGCTTACTTGATGACGTCAAATTGCTTGCCAAACTGATTATTGTTTTAATTACGGCACAGATACACCGGATTAATATTGTTTACTCTGATCAGTAATTTCAGGGACTTTCAGACAAACTTTAATTAGTAATTGGCTTTAACCCACTAGCGGTTCACGACATGAGTCTGCTGACACGCAAAAGCCTGGCGCGTACTCCACTACTGCTTGAGTTTAGTGGATAGGCTTAGCGGCGATCCCGAACATCAGCACTTCGTCTTCTTACGACATTCCATTTTTTTTTTTGTGCCTTAGCCAGTGACCCATATAAATGGTAGTTTGTATATTATTTGCACAACTTTGTGTTGTGACTCACAACTGTGAGAGCTGCTAGTGCTGTTCGCAGGCCCTCTTTCTCAAATAATATGAACGTAATGTTTTTATTTCACGAGTAGACTGTCACGTAAAAAAATTGCCACGTTACAGCTAACTTAACACTATATTTATCATAGTTATCTAGTTGTACTCTTGACAGTCTTGACATGTATGCGGTCAGGTAATACTGTCCTAATCCTATAACATCACTTTGAAACATACATTGTTGTGCCCCGGCCCTTGTTCTACGCAGTACCACTACTCGTGCTACAATTGTGTTATTTCAACTAACTTGGGATGAATCGTTGGAAACTTTTCTTGATTATGTAGGTACTGGATATCACTAGGAGGTCTATACACACACATAAGCGTACACGTAGGACGTACCAAACGACCTCGGCGGACCAAAAGCAGTGCCACTGTCACTGGGTAAGTGTGTCAGTGTGTCAGTGGGGCGCGCGTCATCCGCGGCCATGCCGCCCTCCCCGCACCCCGCCGCCCCCTCCTGCCGCACCAAGGTCCCTAGAGATTGCACTCGAGTTTACTCAGCAAATCTACATTTTCTTAATAGGGCAAGTGCTACTGTAATGCTCGTTCACGTCGACCCACTCCGTCTTGTGTGCCCCGTGAAAAATTAAGCGAGCTAAGTTCATGCGCTCTGGCTCCTCCGAGATCATGCCAAATTTATCTAGGGATATGAAGATTACTATTCTAGCTACGAATTCCTGTCTCAACATATCAACATATCAACTTTACACTAAAAACAGAGTGTTGCATTTTTAATAAAACCGAATACTGTTTTAATACCAAATGCTGTTTTCATACGTTGCAGCTTCACGTGCGTTCTTAATTCAACGTCCAATATTAATGTCAAAATTATTATTATGTAGTGATATTATGTTTTAGGATATAACAAATAATGAAAAATATTTTTTCCATACATAATTTTGTACAAACTTACAACAGATCTCCGTTGTAATTGCTTAATTTAAGTGCAGGTCGCATCGTATGCTCGTTCATAAAATTTGTTCCAGTTTTTACTGAGAAGACGTTGATATCAATTAAAAATAAGAAGTAATATCAAATTAAAGCCTGTTGAATGGAACCTTATTGTTTAATAGCCCGGGAAAGCAATAAAACGAAAAAAACTAAAATTAATAAAACGTAAGTAAGTGACTTTTGTTTTACCAGAGATGAGTGTGTCCTTGCGAGCGGTGTTCTTTTGAAGTGAAACTTCTTTGGCTCGGTACGAAAAAGCTTCGATTGGAAGATTAAAAAAAATATTTTTAAATAGTAATAATTATAATTTTCGATCGATTAATTCGATTTCGAATTCCTCCTTCGCGTGTACACTGATACACGCACCGGTTTTTTTTAAATTAAAACGTTCACGGTTTCTTGAAATGTGTGAATCATTAGTGCTCACGCGGTAAATGCATCTTTGAACGAAGTCATTATTTAGATTGGATAATTTTGGTCACAGGTCCGATAATGGAAATTTATCATGAGAGGTAAAACCCAATA
>DWLO01003424.1:0-10983 GCA_018245335.1 Dalla quadristriga | reverse complement strand
GTGTACGCTCCAGCCCTCCTGTGTTGTGCCCGGTTGGTTAATAGTGTAACTAAAGCCGATAGCGATCCCGGCTTCATTACGATCCCGAGACTCTCGTAATCAAATAGGACAAATGGCGACATTTCTACGGCTATCTTGCTAGTCTCGCTATCAAGACTAGAGTATCGCTATCCCCTTGATCTGATTTTTCGTGCAAATTTGAACTTTAAAGACGTCGGTCATTATCATTGTCATCTCATTGATTGCAAGAGTACTCGCCTTTAAACACAATGAGGACATTTTAAAAACGAACCTCTGTCTTATAGATTGGTAATTTTGGGAGTCGGAAGTTTTGAGATTTGGTCATTTTGAGAATCGAACATTTAGGTAATTGCACAGAATGTGCTATTGTTCAGAACAGAATCGTTCAGAATGAACGAACGATTGAAACGTCCATCGTTTCAATCGTTCGTTTTAGTTCGTTTTCAATCAATTCTACGATCGATGAAACAATTCTACTGTTACCCTAACGCGATCTGTGTACATTGCAGGAGTGCCGCGAGCCCTTCCACGGCGGCTCGTTCTTCGAGCACGAGGGCCAGCCCTACTGCGAGACTCACTACCACGGCAAGCGCGGCTCGCTGTGCGCCGGCTGCCACAAGCCCATCGCCGGCCGCTGCATCACCGCCATGTTCCGCAAGTTCCACCCCGAGCACTTCGTCTGCGCGTTCTGTCTGCGGCAACTCAACAAGGGCACCTTCAAGGAACAAAACGACAAGCCTTATTGCCACGCTTGCTTCGATAAGCTGTTCGGGTAGGCGCGCGCCGCGAATGGCGCGCACTGTTTGTCACCATCCGCCGATAGATGGCGCTAAAGCTATATTAACATCACTTGTTAACTATGATTATGATACGAGAATAAGACGATATATATGATACAAGATTATATTGATTATAATACAAGATTAGAGTTAGCAGCTAGGATCGGTGCAAATTATTGACGATGTTAAACCATACTGGTTCGACCGACATATGCTACCTTTACTGATTATGGTGGAGTGTTCATTCAAATTGTGAAGTAATAATATAGGATAAGTTGAAGTTAAGTATTCAGGTTAATTCTCAAACTCAAAAACCGTTAGGTACTGTGTAATTTTATTCCATAAATCATTTATGATCCCGTATCGCTCCTATAGATGGCGCTAAAAGTATATCTTTACTTAAAAATAATATTCGGAGATAATTAATATGAAGTATTAATATAAGCTTAGATCAAACAGGTATTTAATTAATTTTAAATTTAAAAATACATTTGACATAAAATTAAAGTGATAAATGAGACAGCCTAAAATTTTGAAAACCTAACGAGTTCGACCAATCTCTTATCATTTCAACTTCGCATACGACTTTATGTAATTCAATCATTCCGATTTAATTACGGCACATTTAAGAAGAGCGGTGACTCACGACTTGATATAAATATCAGACTGCATGCATACAACGCTCTACGTAACCACAGCTAACGAGCTAATCTTATGAGCTTATTACACAGAGCCGTGAGAAGCACGTGACGTGAAGGCAAGCATACAATAAGACAAAGCAAGAAAGTCTCCCTGCACATCGTTCCGATGCCGCTCTATTTGCTAATGACAACTTTATTACGTCTTCACATAGTTCAATTTAGCGTGTAACCAAAATTGACAAGCAAAGAAATTCACCAGTCTTTTTGTCAACCAAATTGACAATCTGAATTCAACCTTGTTACGATTAGGAGTAGGCTCATTCGACACGCGCAACGTTCACGTGCTGAAGCGATGGACAGTACTTTGTCAAAAGCATCGTAGCTAACTGGAGACACGCCCATCCGTTTCACAGCTCACGGAAGAAAGCCCGTGTAATAAGCTCTTTAGTCGAATAATAATATTTCACTCTGATTTCAATGTGTCATCGTAAATGCCAAAATATATATTGTAATGTCACTTCCCTCCACGGTTCACATAGTAGGTATCTCCGATGAAACTTACATCTTGTGATGCTTTTGATTTATTGATAACAGAACTGCTAGATAGGGGAGTGCCAAACCCCTGTGTAATTTTATATTAGTAAATATAGTTGGTTTTGTTGTAATTATTAAAGAAAGAAGTTATATTCACGTAGATCTAGATATTTGTGACTTAATATTACATGTGATGAAACTATAGAATTTGTACTAAAAATTTCTAAAATTTAGATAAAGATTTTTTCTTATAAATTATACGAGATGTGCAATTTGGTCAAATATGTCAAAGACGTTAACAAAAGTTATAATAAAAATATTAATTGTTTAGACTGTAAGACGTTTTAGGATTTTTGGAAATAATTATTATGTACAAGTATGAAGATCAACTTAGCCGGTGGATTAGCAAGTGACGAAAGATGAACCGAAGATGAGCGAGCGAGACGCACGTATCGCTCAAAGTTCGGGTGTTTCCGACTGAGCTCGGCTGTCGTCGCTTCGACAGATCGATTACTGTGACGTCAAGCGCTTTTGGGCGCTATGTTCAGACCGGCACAGATTATTGTTGTATCTTTAAGGAAATAAATAATATGAGAGGTAATCTGATTTATAGTGATTGCTATTCATGATAATTTAGTTTTTATGAGCATTTTTATGTTGTACGCTTTGTCCATTAATTATTATTTAATTAGTTATTATACTTTATCGAATCATTTGTCCCGCGTTAATATTTTACCAATGCTTGTTCGGTGATAGGACGAAATTAATTTCATGTGTATATTTCTTTAACCCCACATTTACACAAGTGAGAATCTAGAGTTAGGTTTAAGAAATACATAGATATTATTATATGTAACTTTGTGCTCTTGATGAAAACAGTGAATAATTTTAACCAGTTATCAATTTTCCGAGTTGAAAGTATGATGCTCTTCCGAGTCAGACTTTCATTTAAGTTGTCATAATTGCACAATTATCAATTCCGTCTATTTAAATAAATATTATTTATTGAACATCGTAATCTAAATCTAAACCGGCAAATCTCCGACTCAATGTTAAATAAGTTCAAAATCTTCCATTAGTGTAACGATACTGTACAGTTAATTTGTATTCGCTCGTTTGCGTGTTATATTTTATTACTCAATTACGTTATCGCTTCGCGCTAGTTCATTATGTGAATGTGAGTGCCAAACGTGGTGCGAGGCATTAGGGCGGTACCCTACTGTTTGTTTCTCTCGTACTGCAGACAGCAAGTCACGGTCACCCATCCAATAACTGACCTTGAACGCTGATAAGTTCATCTCTGTCATATTGAGGTAGAAAATTGTACTTCTGGTTTCTAAAGTTTTGTAAAGAAAGCTGTAAGGATTATGAGTTTTCCATTTAAGCGCACGCTAGCGATAGCGTTTATGAAGGTCACATGTCTAATAGCCTTTTCACATAGACTCTATGGTGTCGATAGAGACGTGCAATACGCAGCCGGGGCATTATTTCATACAAAATCGGCAGATGCAACAATGCAGAGTTGCCGACAGTTAGCTCACGATTTGACCATCACGCAATAGACTGCGGCAGAGCGCTTGGAGGGTAAACTCATAATAGAGGTACCTACTGATTTCTATATAAATATAATAAATAAATAATAAATAAATTTCTATATAAATATAAAATTAATTGTATCTCAATGTAAATTGTATTCTTTTTCATGATTTCGACCGTCATGCGTAACGGTTGGATCAAGACCTAAGCTTTATAACTTGAGCAGTGGGGCTCCCAGTCGTGGTATTCAGCATTAGTAGGACCACGAGTCGTTCACCCAAAAGTGAGGTACCGCCCGGTATTTGTTTGCTTGAAGTCTCGACGCCGGGTGAAGCGGGCGTGGGTGAGCAGCGACTGCCCGCGAACTACGGCGATAGATGGTACACAATGTATGTCTTCTAAGAGCGATTTTATTGAATCTGTAATATTTTAACAAATATATTTCATGTTTTTTTGAAGAACCATTTGGTTTTTCTTTCCTGGTCCGTTTCAGGGATTTTCTCCAAGCAGGATTTTGTAGGTGACTGTCATAAGATGAAAGCTTGAAAGCTCCGTGGCGCGTTGGTTAGTGACCCTGACTGATGAACTGTGGATCCCGGGTTCGATCCCGGTCGGGTCAAACATTAATTTGGCAGGTAAATGTTTATACTCGGGTCTTCGATGTATTACATTGTGCTGTGTTCTGTATGTGTCCGCCACCCGCAACACAGGGAATCCTAGTGCGGGGGTGTATAAGCGTTTATTAAAAAAAAAAGTCCCATTAACTAATACTAACGAACTATTACCTATTCGTATAATCACCTTATATTTACAGAACTAATAATCCCCGGGCGAACCGTATTAAGGTTCTACCACCTGGGGCAGTGCGATTTAGAAATTTTCGATCAGCAGCCAGATCTTGTACCTACAATTCGATATCGTGTCGTGTAACGCTACAACTGTAAAACCTGATCCAAGTAGTCGTGGTCGCAAGTAACAGATAAAATTGTGCAATTTATCTAAAATTAATATTTTCATAATTATGGAAATTATGTTCATAGTGGGATTAAGTTATTATTTTTATCGGGGTAATTATTTGATTATAATCTTTGTTTAGGTAAACAGACTTGGTTAGCTATCTATAACACATTGATAAATTTATTAAAATAGTAGCAAGGCCAATAAACAAATAAGTATAGCATTGTATTGTAGTCGATAGGGCTGACATTAACGTTGCTCAGTTCCCTAATTCCCCAATTTTGATTATATAAAAATTACTTTCAGATACTTATGCCTAAACGTAATTTTCTATGTAACTTGTCCTGTATGTGTGTAATAGAATACATTAAATAAGTAGGTGCTACAAATTGACCTTAGAATCTGTTGACCTGATAAGACAGTGACCTCCATTTACAATAAAATTAATGTTACGTTTATGTCTTCAGTCAATGTTGTATGATAAATTAAATTAAATTATTCATAAAACAATAATCGACGAATTGTTTGGAATATTCGGATTAAAGCCAAAACTAGATAATTCGGCAGAAATTGGTTTATCTTACCGAATTTAGCCTTGATAAACTCACCCAAATATATTGATAAAAGTTTTTATGAGATACACGAGGTATCTATATAATTTCTCACTGGGATTAAATATTGATAAAAATGTTTACAGAACACTGTTTATTTGTAACACTTTTTGCCATCCCTACACTGACAATCACTTAAACAATACATTAAACTTACAACAATTAACATTAATATATTAAATTAAATTAATAAAATTTGTCTGTTTAAAATTATCTACAATTCATTAAATAGCCCTAAATCTGGAATTAATAACTAGTCAGTCTTTGGTGAGAAAATTGCACAGAGGTGTTCCTCTATGCGAGTTCGGGGAACAACTCAGAGAAAGATTCATACCAAAGCCCTGAAAAGTCCATAGATTCAGGCTCACTGAGCGGAGACGCCAGAGACTCATAGCCGAGGTCCGAGCTGAAGTTGGTGTGGGCAGGGGACACTCCAAATATATTCTCTTCCATCATTTTGGGAGATAAACTAAGTGGTGACAATAAGTTCATATCACATTCTAAGGTTATTTCAGTGCCATTATTAGTCAATGTGTTAAAGTCCGTCTCCATTTTAATAGGCGCAATCTCGTCCACTGCGTCCTCACACGGGACTTCGATTGTGATGCAGTCGTTTGCTTCATCAAAGCTGGCATAGAACAAGTCTCCTTTGTCACCGTTCTCTTCTTTAATTTGTACTGTGTCCAGAGGCTCTGACACAGTGATGCGAGGGTAGGGATAAGCGTAAGAGTGCTGGGCCAGTATCCTGTCGACGTCGTGTTTCATGTCCACCTGAGCTTGGGTTATGCCTGCATCTTCACTGGGTTCCAGTTGCTCTGCTGTGGTCCCCACCACTTCAACTGCTTTAGAACATTCTGCATACTTCCCGACTGAGACCTGGTAGGTACAGAAAGTATCACGTTAGTTACAATCTGGGAGACCTTTGCCCAACAGTGGGACAAATATGTTGAAAAAAATTTTTTTTTGGCAAAATCTTATTTGAATTTTTGATAAGTAATGAAATAAATAACCCTAAGCTTTCTATTACCATTCCTATAGTGTTTCTCAACTGTTAATTAAAGAGACTTTTTGTTTTTCTCTTAAAATATAATGTTAGTCTGTATTTATATAATAAGCAACAGTTAGAGAAGGTGAGTAATCACAGTAAACTCCTGCTACGCCTATCATTAAATGGCAAAAGACTATGAGATTACCCTAAATATATTTTTATTTAACACCTGCCATATAATTCATCCAGGGTTGGTTGGCTGTTAGACAGTATTCATTAAACCCTTTGGAAATCAAATAGTACAATATATTTTAATAATATGTATACAAATAGCTATGAAATCACGGAATCCTTGAAATTAAATAACTTTAAGAAGTCGCTTTCATACTATGTATCCAATTAGTTAATATGACATAATTTTCAAAAAAAATATTTGAGATGCCGTTTCCATAATGCGTAATAAATTTACAATAGGTAAACACATACATCCGAATATCTGATCTCTAATAATAACACTCCAATGCCTTGTTGTATGGTTATCATGACATATTGCATCACACAGATCATACTACACTAGTACATCCTACAGTCAATTACCAAACCAAATCAATATTGCCTGTGTAATATTGTAATAAAAATTCAAACATACATATTAGCTACAAAGTACCATTTATATACTGTCACCTAGACAGATAGGCACATAGTTGAAACTGGTTACATTAACCATTGATAAATATTTGACTAGAAAATACAACTGTTGTGGTCAAATCAATCATCCATGGAACTATGTATAGTGGAGATATTTGAAGGATTTTTCTTTGACAACACTTACATTTTCAAGCGCTCCTGCAGCAGTTGAACCAATCTCTTTGAGGAGGGATTCTGCAAGTTCATCCAGGAGGGTGGTGTCAAGGTAGTCTTGGGACTCGAGCTGGGCGATGAGGTCTGCGAGAGGAGGCACAGGGTTAGCAGCAGGCGCGCCGCGGGGATCGCCGACGGAGACCCCTCCTTCTGCCGAGGGTGAGACTCTGCTGGTCCCGGGGTCTCCGCGACGGTCCCCACCGCCGCCGCGCTGCGCAACGCTGTGTTCTCGCTCAGTAGCCGCTCATTCAAGGCCTTGAGACTCTTCATCTCACTCAAGAGCTTCTCGTTCATATCCATAAAGTACTTTATCCTGCTCTCCATTTCATCCATCTTGGCCTTCTTCCGGTCGCGGGAAGTCTGTGCTGCAACTCGATTTTTTAGCTTCCTGCAACATATTCAACAAATCTCATTTTATGTATTTTACTGTTGATGCAATAAATTTTTAGATTGCGGCATGATTTGAACATGACGCTATTAATTTTTTTTTAAATTAAAACCAATGTACGTCATTACGTATGAGAAGTAAACATACATACATAAAAGTAGCATACGTAGCATCCCTATGTTGTCTGTGCATAAAAGCGAATTTCGCATAATTACGTCAGCTGATACCACTTATCATTAAAAGTTTTGCAAGTTAAATTTCAAATAAGTAGACAAGTAAAAAAGTCAAATCAATTTCAATCTCGGGCAACGATTTTACGTCTAAGTGTGTTTTCATTATTTTTAACCATTTTGACAGTTTAACAATTGCGGTAATGGACTTTATTAGCTTAATTCCGCTAATCGCGGGTCGTATAACACTTGCATCATATTGGCACTAAACGATGACCAGCGTACGTTGAGCTCCGTCTTTTGTGTGAATGACACGCAGGCAGTCAGTGACTCAAGCGAGACTTACTTCCTCTGCATCTTCTCTTCCCATGTCAGATGATCCAGTCTCCGCTTCCTGGAGGGCTGAGGGGAGGCCAGGTCCACGGCCTCCACATCATCCACCAGATAGCTGCTAGGCACGGTGATGATAATCGGCGCACTCATATCGCTTCCTTTATCAATCAAACTGTATGACACTAACAATCCGGATTCTGCTCTCATTAAATACTCAACAGTCCTAACGATCGCATGCTATTTTCACTGGCATCACGTGTGACAATTTACAACACAAACACAATGTCTTTCTCTGATTTTCGGCCGTCTACAAAAGTTATTAAAAGTAAAACAAAACCCCGTTTCCTGGTATCGTACATTACTAGTTAAGTTACTAGTGTTAGTAGTGTTGTGCACAGAACTAATGTGAAGTGATAAGATCTGCGAAAATCGAAGTCAGAATATATAATCGATTATGTAATTGATGATATATGCAGCCAATTACATATTATGATACATATTTTTTACTTATCTCCCTACTACTACTACTACTACTATTTTTTACTTATCTACCCTCTTCTATATGCGCAGCGACATCGGAATTGTTTACTAATTATAATTGATAGTACGCACACCCTAAGGGTATGTGAGCATGCTGGAGTACGTGCAAATTACCATACTACTCCACTATTCCACTGAATGTATGTTAACACGACGGCCGTGGGTATGATAGTTGGACAATTTATAATTTAATTGGGTGAGTTTTGAATATTACATTGACACTATGTAGAAGATTCTTTAGTAATACTATTGAGCGTACTGACTTCGTAACTGCGTGGCTGAGCATTTTAGACGACTTGAAATCATCTTGATAGAACGAACGAACTCTTACTTCCTCTAACGCGGCAGCGCTGACCGCTCTCGTGCGTGAGGGATTCGGGTTTTAGGCGTACCTATTACCCGGGCTTTCTCAAGGGGAATCAATGCCCCTTGGTGATGTCCCCACCGTTGGGCTGGGGGGGATATTGATAGACTCTAACACGTCACATATGTGTTAAGATAATAGTCAATTGGTCGATATCTGCTAACAATAACGATGAATTTAATCGATTAACAACATCACTACAATGCATACAATTGCTCGTTACGTAGTAATGTGACAGGTGGTTATTTCTTGAATACGCGGACGTGCTGCTTTCTGATTGGTTAATAATTATCAAGTGGGCGGAGACGATAACATAAATGGATTATTAGAAAGAGAAAAAGTGATATTCAGAAACATAACGTAAAAGCGAGAGAGCCCTATAAAGATTTTTCTGACGCAAAATGCAATCCGTGTTTCCCTATACCAACATTCCTAACTTGAATTAGTCACCGTGATTAGATTAGTCATCTATCTAATATATTATGTAATTTGTAAAATGTAGGTAGGTAGGTACTTAATAAGTTTATGATAACAGTTCAGATCAAAACTTATGACGCTGCACCCTAACAAATCTCAGCATGTATACAATACTTTAGCATTTAGTATTTACAAATAAATTAAAACGGTATTCCCAATGATGTTTCTACACTCAAGACTCTCGGAGTGCCGTCTGCTGAGAGGACAACTATGTTCAGATGTGGACATATATTATGCTGATGGATGACTTATTGTGATACTATACCTGTAGCCCCTGTAGGTAGATGGGAGGTATCCAAGGAGGTTATTTAAAAAGATTTAAAAAGATTTAAAAGAGCCGCTGTTTCTTGTTCAGTAGTGATAGAAATTGACAAGTTGCCACATACATGACCCCTTGCTCAGACGGAAGCATTATATTATTCACATTCAGCAGTCAGGTGCTTTATGCCACAGGCAACAGACTTCTATGGTTCGGTATCTATTGTCGAAACTTATTAGCTTCATACAATTTATATGAGAATATTGGCTTATCACGTCATAAGTGGGTTAAGCATACGTAGTATTCCTATATAGTCTGTGGGTTTAGGCCACTGACTGAAGTTTAGTTGAATTTTAAAGTAATTGAAAATAGGTCCTACTTCTCACTAATATTGGGGAAATAAAAAAGGTTTCAAATATATTCAGTAATATCTTTTACAGATGATATGATGTCTTACTATTAATAGCACATGGTGATGATGGCTAAAATAAGTTGAAATCTAAATCTATAATATATAAAAGTCAAATCAAACTGGGTCTCAACGTACTATAAAGAATACTACGTACTATAAGCTATCTGTGGTAGCGTAGTATTCATAATAATTGTTATTGTCATTTGTCAACGTTTGATTTGACATTTTGATAATTGATTGACATTTCTTTCTGTTGGGTTCTGTGGTTGGGTTGTGATACTTGTGACTGAAAATTGGTAAATGAATGCTCGAGGGTGAAATTGCGATTTTGATATTCTTCGGTCAAAGATTAATCGGTTTATGTTTATCATTAGCATAAACTAATTAATTTTTTTAATCGTACCATTGTTTATCGTAAATATGGCGTCAACTAGCGCGGATTCCCAATCCAATATTGCGCAGAAAACATGGGTGATGGCCAATAATATGGACACAGTTGCCAGTGTTGACGAAATATACCGATACGACAAGAAACAACAACAGGACATTCTCGCGGCAAAGCCCTGGGAAAAAGAGTAAGATTGTTATCTGTAACTTAACGTATATTAATAGAAAAAATTTATGAAAATACGAACAACAAATAAACATGTGAATCTATTTAGATCTACATGATATTCCTATAATACCTATGTGAAAACTTCATGGTAAAGTACTATTGTGTTACAAATGTTAAGTACAGATTACAGATAATTCTAGTATTTTTCTTCAGTTATTAAATGATTATAGTGACTAATTAAACCTTTTAACCCTGAAACCTGAAAATCAAGGGGAAACCTGTAATTTGTACCTGTACGTTGTTCTTACAAAAAAAAATTACCATACAAATATGGGATACTTTAAAAAAAAGTTTATTGTTTCAGCCCACACTTCTTCAAAGACATCAAAATTTCAGCTTTGGCGCTTTTGAAAATGGTCATGCATGCTCGGTCCGGAGGCACTTTGGAAGTGATGGGGCTACTTTTAGGTAATTGTTAAGTTGATTTTTGTTTATTCTTCAATGCTCGGATAAGAAACTTTTACGAAGGCTTTTACACTCACTATTTATACTGTTA
>DWLO01003423.1:0-10985 GCA_018245335.1 Dalla quadristriga | reverse complement strand
TTTCGTTGTAATTTCAATTGGAAATCATTGATGACGTTAACAGAAGCCAGTGAGTATGCGTAACTCAATTCGAGCCTGTCTTATTAGGCCTGTATATCATTAGGGTGCGATATTATAATTCCGTACACCTATTGCGATAACAGCCCAGTGGTTAACTCCTACTCGGTGGTCCGGGGATAAAATCCCAGACATCTATGTTACGAGCGTTTTAAGTTATTAAATATGATCTGCTTAGTGTGAAGTCTGCCAATTCGTACTTTGCCCGCGTGGTTGACTGTGGCCTAAACCTTTTCATCCTGAGAGGAAACCCGTGCTTAGTAGTGGGCCAGTGATGGGTTGTGATGATGATGTATTGTATTTGTAAGAAGATATCAGCGTGTCTGTGCCTACTGTTAGTCGTCTGTAAAAAATATGTGACAGCACTTGAATATAACCTAACAGTTTTAATAAATTTTGATTTTGCTAATATTCAATTCTAATTTCATACTTAATTTTGACTATAATTTTGATTTTGATTTTGATTTTAATGTTTGATCTTAATTTTTAACTTAAGAAAGTGAGAAATAAAAAGCGTTTTATGATTATTTATTTTATTATTTTTGTGGTGGCAGGCGGGTGGGAGGTGAGCAACCGGCGGCTGCTGGAGCCGCCTCACTACGACGGCGTCCAGGCGCTGGCGCTGCGCGCGGACGCGCTGTACAGCGGCTCGCGCGACTCCAGCCTCAAGTGCTGGAGCCTCGCCGACAACGCGCTCGCGCACGTCAGTACTTGCTGCATTCCATCCATCCATCAGCCTTTAAAACTCCACTGCTGGACATAGGCCTCCCCTAAGCGGTTCCGCTCCGCCCAGGCCTGTGCCTCCTGAATACAGAGGTTTTCCGCTGTCTTCTTCAGGTTATCAGTCCACCTGGTCGGAGGGCCTTACTACATTGCCGATACCAAACTCCAATTTCATACAAAAGGGGAACAGCGGGTTTGCGAGCTGCGAAAAGCATACGATCTTGCAATGTGCATAATTAGGAGATGTAAGTGAATTGAACGCTAACGTAAGCAAGTTTATTTAACTAGTTCGAATGGGAGTGCGACCATACATTAGTGGACAATTAGGATGTGAGTCGGCGACAAAGGGAGAATAAATGTACTTGGCGCATCCAGAGCATATTCCGTTATTCTCCGTTGTTTCGGATTGTGCCTTCCACGCCTATACGGTGGAAATTCAAGTAAATGTGATTCACAAACGCTTTATTCTATGGAGTGACCGTTGCAGAGCGTAATGAACGCGCACAAGGGCTGGGTGACGGGGCTGTGCTGGGTGGGCGGCGGCGCGGGGGGCGGGGGCTACCTGGCGTCGTGCGGGCGCGACCAGGCCGTGCGGCTGTGGAGCCCGGCGCTGCGCCCCGCCGCGCCGCCCGCGCACCTGCCCGACGCGCCGCACGCGCTCGCCGCCTGCCAAGCCAACCAGGCGCTCTACACCGCCGGCAGGTACGCTCATCGACACTACTTAACTTTTCTTCTTTTTTTTTTTCGATTTAACGAACAAGCAGACGTGCCACCTGATGGTAATTTGTCTCCATCGACTATGGACACTCGCAACACCAGAGGCGTCGCCAATGCGTCCCCGGCCCTGAAGGAGAGCTCTTTTTGCGCCTCTTTTGAAGAACCCCATGTCATAGTCCACTGGGAAATCCTCAGACGGAAGCTCATCCCACAATATACACGTGCGCATAAAAAGATTGCGCGAACCGTTTCGCGGAGGACCGCCACAAATCCAGTTGGTGTGTTGGTGTGGATGAAATCTGTCTTCGGCGAGTGGTGCGTCGGATGGTTACCAACCTCTGCTGATGCCGAAGGAGTTGTATCTTTACTAATATTATGAATGTAACTGTTTGTTTGTTGGTTTGTCCTTCTTTCAGGCTGCAACAGAGCGAAGGATCGACGTTATTTTGTGTTTAGATATAGTTTATGGGCCAGAGAGTGACGTAGGCTTTTTATCCCGGGAAATGCACAGTTCTAGTAGGATATATAAGTGAATTTTATGTGGTTACAGCCTCTTAATGAATAAGAAAATAATGTCTGCCAACCCGAACTTGGCCATCGACCCCTAGCTTAACCCTTATCATGAACGCTATTATTACTACTAGCTAAAAGTTAGGTAATCCGGCATCGAAATGGGTTATCCTGATCGAGGTTTGTTGTAGATGTTCATGGGCGGCATAGGTCACATTGCACGCCCGTTTGCTACTCATATCACAAAAATAAAAACCCATTTAGGGGCTATGACATATTATGGAATTTATAACCAAATAACCCAGTCGAGGGTTTTGAGTATGATAAACAGTGCGTTAAATTAAGTAAAATCTTTTTTTTTTTTCTAAATTTATTCCAATTACAGTGTACTTGATCATATTTTGTATTCTGCCAAACTGTGAGCCAGTTTGTCGGCAGTCGAAGATGACCTTGGATTTGCCACGATAGGACAACTTGGATCGTTAGTACGCTGACATACCTGTAGATGCCTACTGAAAGTCTGATTTTACCTAAATTTGGGCACGGTGCAGTGTTCCAATCCAAGCCAATCCAAGCAGCGTAGAGTCCGCTCCAGGTCTCTTCAGCTGCAAGGTCGTTCCCAGCAGTGGCCGTTAATGGGTTGTAGGCAACTAGGGTTTTAATCCCGTTTGAGGTTAGTAGCAGATATAGATAGCAAATGAAGTCCTAAAATTGAAGTTGTATTGTTCACTCTACAAAGGTCATATAAAGCTTGCCTGTCCTGAAGCTAAGGCGCATTCGGGTTGCTAAAATCCCAAGCTAAATCGCCTGTTTTGTCCCCATAATTTGGGCATGGATTAATATTTATATCTGTCACATATATATTGTCACCTATTGAAAACACAATTTATTCCACAATCTTTCGATGTCATCACATATATTGAATGTAACATTGTTATTTAGTCATCCTTTGTCTTATCTTCCCTTAATACTGTTTTACGATGTATCAATTTCATATCTATTTTACCTAAACGCAAACATAGACATCTTTCTGTATGAGTTCATTAACTCGAACTATATCAAATTAATCTTTCTGTAAGTTAGAAACAAACTTTATTTGTCTAATTTAACAGGACTACTTATTCTCGTTGAAGTATAAACCACTTCTTAACCTGTAGTATACCTTATCATAGTTAGAAACATAAGGTAAAACACTTTATGGACTGTTAAAAAAGATATATGATGTCGTGAATCCCTGGTTATTATTACCCTTCAAAAGTAAATCTTAGAAGAGTGATTATTCATAGACTACTGCAAATATAATTTATCGATGGCAACGATTTGATTTTATTAAAACTGTGCCACGAATGAGAACAAAAGGATGAAAGTAAAGAACAGGAACACAAAATAATGAATTCCCGCGGATGGAAAAGAGAAGTGTAGAAATTAAAGTGTGGGTGTGTTGCAGCGGCGGCGAAGTGCGCGCCTGGCGGGTCGTCCTCGAGCCGTGAACGCAGGTGCACACACATATCGCACACAAACACAACACACAACACCACAGGACACGCTCTACACACACACAACGATAAAGTTACAAAAATACAGGTTATTGAAAACAATAATTCTTTAATTTTATTTTAATTGAAATTAGTAAGAAATCAAACATCCACGACCCATATGTCTAATTACCTCCTAAAACGCAAATGAATAATGCGGCCATTTACCAGTATAATTCCACTGGAAAGTAACAACTGATAAAATATGCGTATTAAGAAACTTTGTTCGATCAAGTACGTATTTTTTTACACTTTGTTGCGGATTTCTATTATGTCGTGACGAAATATAGTCGTGTCGTTTAAAGTGTCGTGGTCGTGGCATTTAAATGGTTCACATATTAGATTAATAAATTGTCGTCCGCCACTTTTTACAGCGTGACTTGGAGCTGGAAAATTGTCGTGATACTTGGAACAGCTATAGACGACGGTCGTCCTATGATAAAAAAACGATCCCGACATAGTGGAAACGCGCCTTTATTATGCATAAAACACTTCAAAACCTTTACGACCGTATTTTTATCACGAAAGTTATAAATGATGAGCTTATAAGGTGAAACTATCTACTTGCCAGTACCACGGATAATAAAAAAGTACTTACGCAAAGATATCAGACTAAAGCAACATCTGAAAACATCCTGAGCTAAACCAACCGCACAAATTTAACATAACTGTCATGATGAAACATTGTTTTACACATGCAAGGTCATCAACGAGACCCAAAAATCGGTCAATATTGTTGTTGCCATTCGTAAATCAATACTAGTGTTACGCCAGTAGAAGTTCTAAAGTTGAGTTACTATATGCAGCTGTCGATAACGTAAACAAAATTATACCACATTCAAACACTCCGGAAACACTACTTATGAACTGAAAGCAAACATGAATGCAAAAACGGCCAAGTCAACAATACACGTAATTCAAAATGAATTCGAAATATTCGTGCGTGGTGTTTCCGCGGCGCGCCCGCTCGCAGCGCACGCGTCGTCGCCGCTTCACCCTGTCATTAACACCACAGGCAAGAGAGCTTCGCTAAACTGATCTCTACTACATTCACATTATAGTCATCTTTCCTGTGTGCCTTACATACCTTTCTCTCTCCGTGTGAATAACCTCACCTCTTTTGTATCTAGACAACTTTTCCAAAACGTTTTCTTATTCGATCACCCTGTGCTTTCGACGTAGTACTAATTTTCACTGTCGCCGGCCCCATGTTTCCATGTACGAGTAGACAGAATGTAGCTTCCGTCTCTGTAGATGATCTTGTTGGATTAGCGTATCATTTTACCTGTTTGCTTCATCTTCCTGTATCGGTGACCAGGTCTGTATTGCTAAATTCAAAATTAGCTATCGCATTATTTTAATTCGGCTTTATCAATGTTACACTGTTTTGAATTATGCAAAAATTTTATATTCACATTTGAATCACTATTCACTGTTTGGTATGTGCGATGTTTTTTTTTATACGTAAATTACTTTGTGGTGGTGTTATTTTGCTTTTGACGGTATCATCAAAATTGCATAGGGTTTTGATATTTTTAACTACCTATAATGTAATGTCAGATTTTTCCTTGGTAAATAAGTGTTCATCTTCAATTCGAATTCAAAATTGTTCTTTCTTTCCATTCGAGCTTTATTTATTTTTAATTGTTGTAACTGTTATTTAAAGTCTCGTTAACGATCTACCCTATCTGCTCGGTGGTAATTAAACATGTGCGTTACAGCGACGGGCGCGTTCGCTGCTGGCGCGTGCGCACGCGGTGACCGAGCGCGGCGGGCGCGGCCGACGGCCCCGCGCACGCGCCGCCCCGCCGCACGCGCCGCGCCTGGCGGTGACATCCCTACTCGCGGACTCTGTAGCATTTTACACCCGCTTCCTATTCTATGGACTAAAGGGCGACTGAGTGGGCAAAAAGCAACGAGATCCGTGTATTATCTATCTATTATTTAGTGCGCTCTGCACTCTATTATTGCGAAACGTGGAAGCTGATCGTACGATCACACGATTGGAGGTAGTTCTCTTAAATTCTTTCATGACAAGTTGCTCTACGTAAAACGTCAGAGTAGAGTAGTAGAGGAGAGGACAGAGTGCTCTCGTGACTTCTTATACCTTTAGGTATTTGTTTTAACAACTAAACAAACAAAAGTAATTTTAACACAACAATTTCTGGAATGGACTAGGTACTGAAAATCTAAACACATTTGATACATTTAAAAACAAGTCAGGAACAGCATATAAAAAATTACGTATCTCATTTCGGTATTGTGCTAAGATTGTTTCTGTGTCTATCATGTAGAGTAAAACGTATGAATAAAATTAGTCTTTAAGAAGTAATCACATATGAGTGATTACATTGTATCAACTTTGATTAAATAGTCAGTTGTGCAGAAATTCTCCATCCATTCAAAGTTGAAAATTGATGAACTCTGGCATAGGAAGATTTGAATCCTACGACAGAATGAAATGATGTCAACTTAAAATGACAATAAAATGTTTGTAATAGTATAAGTTACGTCATTTTACCACTGTATAAAGTCCCTGCAAAATCTATATTTGTATCCAAAAAATATATATCGCGGCAACTTTATTAACGTATTCCTTGTTTTTTGTTTGGTAGCTATTGAGAAGCTATTATAATAATAATAAAGTTATTAATAAAAAAAGAAAATCGAAATACCGAAAGTCATTTTTTTTTTTTTTATTGATTATGGTCTAATTTCGACCAGTGACCGAACACTAGTAGATATAAATAGTTACCTTGGAATATTTTACTACTAAAGGATTCGTGAGTGTTCGTATTGGACCGAAACTAGTCGGGCGATACCGATAAATCAACGTGAGTATAGCCGCGTACCCACTTAAAATACTTTGGAATACATAATAATAGTTTTTAGTACACAATGCAACCAATAACATAAAAGTAAACTATTTTCTGCGTGTTTCCGTTTTCACACTAACTATAAGAGAAATGTCTAGGACTACTAATACAAGTTACTAAACAGTGTAATATTCAGGTTGTAAGTGCAACAGGTAGTAGTAATTAAGTGGACAAGGGGTTTAGACAAAACAATGAAACAACATTATATTAAAGTTATTTAACCGTAAATTTTAAAGCGTTCTCCCGTTTTGCTTCACGCTCGCTCGCACATTTTAACATTATCAATGATTCTAAACGTCTAGGTAGGTATACATAAAAAAGTGATTTATAGACATTAACATTATTGACCAAAAAAATTTTAGGCATATTTTAATTTTCATATACTGACCTAGATTTTAATAGAAAAAAAAATGATAAAATCAATTGGTAATTTTTCACGCGTTTTTCTGTCAAAAATTAGGTAATTTTTAAAATTAAAAATAAAATCTCCGTAATTTTACTGTCAAGAATGTTAAAAGATCACTTTTTACAAAAGTATACCTCAGAAATTTACAATGATTGAAAATGTTAGAGAAAAATTAAAAAATAAATTGTTAATTTTTCTGGCGTTTTTATGTATAAAAAATGAGGAAATTTGAAAATATAAATTCGTCTAAAATGTCCTTAATTTGACTGTCAAGAATGTTACCTTAGACTTTGTCTGTTCCAGCGAGAGAGATTTGAAAAGTGAAGTCTTGAAGCTTTGTAATATTTCAATTTTAATACCTCACGTATTTTATTCTATCGTATATTTTCGACAACTGTTTCACGAAATACATTTATCCGTCCATACTTATAAATAGCCTTTGAAATATATTTGTTATGACATATTCAAATGCTCATGATTAATAACATAATTTAACCAGTTTCAGTTTTGCTTCGCTCTACAACCCCTACACGCGTATTTATTTGGGTACTCGTGTGTAATTACCTGAAAGTAATTAAATAAATGTCAATTGATCAGACATGCTCACACTAATTATGTATTTTATTGTTAATTGTAAGTCTGTAGTTGTACTAGCTAGCGTCACAACATGGCCTTGGTATGGATAATAAGTCGTTATTGTATTCAAAATATTATTCTCGTATCTCGTAGAGCCGCTATATAGGTACTCGTAGTAGCTTAGCTATATTACCCCTTGTGATTGTCGACTGTACATTAGGTAATGTTTGCATGGTCTTTGTTAAAAATAAATTACAAAAACCTTATATTAGTGATAAATACAAGTCTTCAGCTACGGAGGGCATTGTGTAATCAATCTAAGATAGTTCAATATATGTAGTTCCTGTACGTGTATCGACGGTAGGTTTGGGATTATCAGAACTGGGAAGAACTATATAGGTCGTTTTCAAAAACCGTATGATACATACCAAAACCAACGCCTTATTGCCAAATTGGACGCACACATGTTATTTGGTTAGCCTAAAATAATCTGTAAATCAGAAGATAAATCTTCAATCAATCTTGTAAATAATGATGAAATGCAAGCGTGTTTTATGAAATTAAAATATTTTAAATCCTTATTTATATATTTAGCAGCTCTTTTTTTTTTACATAATTCATTCTATCCAAATTAAAAACTTGGTATATACTTCTAAACATTGTGAGATGATTATTAACAAAATGTATACTTTGTTTTTATAAAAATCATTTTCAATATTTTAAAACATTCATTTCAATCAGGTATCAAGAATTGAATTAAATATTTTGAATGTCGAATGAAATGTAATAAAATATTATAATATCAGTATTTATTGTATAAGTACGCTTAGATTTAAATGTTTTATGAATTATTTAAAGCTGAGGCATCTTATTACTGTTTTTTTGCAATGTACTACTTTACTTTCTTACCAAAATGCTGTCAAACTAACCAAAAATATTTTTACCGAATTATGAGTTTTATGAACAAGTTGATTCTCTCTATAATTATAATATTTAGATTTAGAACACATTCGCTTTGCTTTGTCCAAGCGGAGCATTTGTAGCTCCCGAGTAAACACCGGTTGTTATACAACTGATGCAGAGTAAGGCCCCTAGATCGTATCTCGACGGAAATTACTATAGTCTGTGATGTAATCGAACAATCATATTTTTATACATTCCTGTGTTACGGGTAGACGAGGACAGTGTAATCGTGTCTTTATTATTACTCATATAACTACTAGGTATAGGTTTTTCACGTTTGTAGAATAAAATGCTAAGTTCATACCGTGTTTTAAGGCTATCACTCATTTTTTGCTTAAAATGGGTTTTGTGTTTCTTTCAGTATTATTACATTATGAACCTTCCTGTTCTTTTTGTTATGAGCAATTCTATTAATCATCGTGAAAGTAGACATTAACGATTAATTATAGTATAAAAAAAGGTACCCTATGAATAAGTACCATTTTACCGTTTGTCTCGTGCGCTTACTGAGTTTTCTTACTGGTTACATCACAATGAACTTCCATTCTCCTAACCGCGAATTTACAGACGTGTTATGTTAGTTAGTCTCGTTAAACTATTGGTTACTTAAGAGATTAAAATTAATCATTCGGAATTGCTCGATAACAGAGCAGAGAGTGCCACAACATTAGTATGGTTCTCTTACAAAAGATTTATTTATTTATACTTTATTGCACCATAAACAAATATATAGAGGAACAAATGGCGAGCTAAATGCATAATGCATTCACCATTTTACTTATGGATAACCCAGTGGGTGCACGGAAACGGTCAACCATGCTACAAAGTATTTGCGAGGCTATGAGTAACATTTAAAGCTTTATTTAGTAGAAAGAGTTTATATTCAACGTTATAGCGCAGCGACACTTCACAAGACATCAAACACATTCACGAGATTATTTTTGTCTTATAAAATCACCATTTGAACAAGTTAAATAATATACGTAGGTATAGAAAATGATGTTTGGAAAATATCCCGTCTTGGTGACCCGTTTCAATTTAGTAATGAATGTTTGCGTCAATTTAGTTGTGTAATTGTACGACTTTAATTATCTCGTAATGGATTGAAACAACTATTTAGTAAGATTTTTAGGATCTGGCTCAGTTTACTATTATAAAAATGCTCTAACATGTCTGAGAGCTTAAGTTGCAGAAAAATCATCGAATTATTTTTATTTATTTCTATAAGTTGCAAATTTTATTTGGTTGATGTGTATGTTTATTTACTTTTACAATAATTTTAGCGCCAAAATAAATCAGTATACAAAATTGTATTTCGTTTTATTTATGACAATGATAAGTTAACTGCCTAAGCTTACTCAATAGGTATATTAACTTTTTGTGTGTAACAAGTAACTTATGTGACCCACCAACTCGTAGTGGGCCAGTGTGGTGCCTAAAACGATTCTAATTCTGAGAGGAAACCCTTAAAGAACAAGTGAACCTTAGCCGATGTGTAACGGCGCATTGTTTGCTTTTTTGCATCACTTTCTCTAGTGGTCAGTTAATTTTTTAATTTTTTTTTAATGATTTTGGCCTAGCAAGCAGACGGGCGACCTGATGGTAAATGGTCACCGTCGCCTATGGACACTCGCCACACCAGAGGAGTCGCCAATGCGTCGCCGGCCCTAAATTTATTTACTTCACACTTTATTGCAAAACCTTATCTAGGGATTGCCTAATTGGTAATACCTATAATAAATACCTAATCGGTAATATTTTATTATTATAAGTGTATTGTGTTATATTAATAATAGTGGATTATTTGACATTAATATTAATTTAATTCAGATTTTATTGTATTACTACTTTTTGTCGCTACTAAATAATAAATAAATATATAAACGTTTATACACTCACACCCCTGCACTAGGAAAACCACACAATTTAACGCCCAAGACCCGAGTACAAACCATTATCTGCCAAATAAATGTCTGCCCCGGCCGGCGGTCGAACCCGGGACCCACGACGACATGACTTACAAGGGGCGGATTAAATGCCTAATGGAATTCTCCACGTCACTGATCATGGGTCAAGAATGAAATGAAACTCCAAAGTAAAGTAAATCAAGTTCATATATTGTACGGGTAATGTCGTATTCGCTCTGTCTCTGTCAGTATTTATACTTAGCGTGCTTGGTGTGCTTGCGGTGGTGGTGCGCGGGGGGCGTGGCGGGCGAGCGGCGCCGCCGGTCCCGCTCCCGCTCCCTCTCCCGTTCTCGCTCCCGTTCCCGCTCGCGCGAGCGCTCCCGCTCCCGCTCCCTGTCGCGCTCTCGTTCCCGTTCCCGGGAGCGCGAGCGAGATTTCGGGCGCTCACTGCAATAATACAATCATATATGAGGGCTCAATAATTCGTTATATTTCTCGCCTTTTTTAGCAAGCGGATAAAATGGAAGTTCCCGTAGGTGATGAGAGTAATGAAAATGTTGATGGTGCACTACGGGTGCACAGTACCAAAACAGAATGAATAACAACATTTGATAACTGCTACAGTGACGTCAGTGACCAAATTCCGGTCCGATTTGGAAAGCACGCTTTCGGCACCGTAAGAACGCCAAATCGGACCGTAGCGCATCACAGTTAT
>DWLO01003422.1:0-10985 GCA_018245335.1 Dalla quadristriga | reverse complement strand
AAAATAAATTGGCGTTTACAGATAGTATTACTGAGATGAGTTCCGCAACTTAAATCACCTTTATAACCTCCCGCTAACGGCAACTTTAGTAGCCCGTGCGCTTGTATGAAATTGCATAAGTTCGTAACTTATAAGTGCTGAATAGATAATCGTCCCGTGAAAAGAGGCAAGGCATTTAAGTATTAATACGGAGTTGAGTTCAAAGTAATGTAAGTACCACCTTACTTAAAAGCTTCCTTCGCTGATCCAAACATAAGATGGTTTGCTGTTTAGCTATAGCTAACGGCTAACTGCACTACTCAGACAGAAGACCTTTTTTCCACTTGAGTCACTTTGTAAGTCACTTACAATTCACATAAGCCATGTTGGTGTCTATAAGAAATTGCTGTTTAGCCATAACCACCTTTGTACCTTAGATTATAAGTATGTTTTGTTTAATCCATTGTAATTTTATGGTGTTCAATAAAGAGTACAATAATAAAAATAATAATCTATAGAGCGTTTTATCGAACTGAATATTCCATTTAAGAGGGCTATTACAATTCGCATCGTCTCGCTCGCATCTAAAATTTTCAATGATTGTAAAAGTATAGGTAGAGTTTTGAAAAATGTGCTTCGATATAATTGTAGACATTAAAATTACGGACATTGGACACAGGTGGCAGTGGATGGGTGGAGCTGCATGTCCTATTCACATCTGAACCCTGGAAGAGGACATGGGTTTTTTGGTTAGAACTCCTTGCATAAAAGTGTTAAATAAATGCATAGGTGGAGCTGCGGGCAAAGTCTAGTTCCATCAAAGTGTCAACGCATTCTCAAATAATACGCAATCTTGAGCTGGTAACCCGTAAATGCCTACCTTAATTCCGTACATAGATTGTGTGGCCTTAGAGCAAGTATTTCTGCGGCAAAATTCCCAAAATCCAGTCCCACCTAAAGGGCTTATTAATTCTGTGGTATTTCGATGCGCGTGAAACAGGGCTTGAGGTAACAAAGGGTCATCCATTATTTTGAAGGGTCGACCCGGTTATATGAATAATTTTGTCAACGTCTATACATATTTTAACAAGTTTTGTTTCTATGTTGTAATTGTGGAACTCAGAGGTAATTTTAATGCTAACATCATAAAGTGTTGATTGGCTAGCTTTTATTGCGTCCTGTTTTCGTCAGAGTACCTTTGGATATTTGGAAAAATTCCGTGGCAGCTAACGGGCTGATTATTTCTGTGGTATTTCAATGGGCGTGGAATTGGGCTTGAGCTAACAAAGGCCCATTAATTATTTTCAAGGGCCGATCTGGTTGTATAAACAGTTTTGTCTGCGTTTGGACTTTTGTGTGTAGTAAATAGCTCCAAAAAATTGGCCAATATTAAAGTTCAGTGTGAAATTCTAACCATTTATTTATTTTTAAAATATTAATAATAATATTTATGGAATGTAAAACTTTTATATATTTATTTATATTTTAGTGTCGGAAGTTATTAGGCCACCAGAAGGCCTCCGACACGGCTATCTTATGATAATAATCGGGACCGATGTAACCTACCTCACAGAGCACGGAAGTCACTCATCCGTCTTCCGACCGCAGTCAAGGCGGCTTAGTATAGTCAATCGTTACGCTTGTCACTCGCCGCTGGTACCCAAATGTACACAATGTAAGGAAGTAATAGGACACAAATGAAGCTTAAAATTTACCAAAAAGAACCGAGAATATCTAGGTACTACGCTGCCACCGTGACAATTCAGAGTAAACGCTTGCTAATGAAAAATTCACCTAGCGGTTCAATCTATACTGGTTTTAAACTCGGACTTTTCCCTTTGGAGGAATTAAATCAAATGTACATTAAAAAAAGGGTCACGTATCGTTGCGGTTAAACGGAACGACAATGTTCAACGAGCTATTTCTTTTCTGTATTTCTTTTTAGATTGATTAACGGTAATATGCCCGCTGGTAACCGCATTCATGGGGGAGGAGAAACAGGTCGAACAGAAGTTGTTTTGCAACAATAAATAGTGCAGGGAATGAGCGAAAGAATGAAGAGTTTTAAATATGCCAATGGACCCATAAGTACGCATGGCATTTTGCGTTATTTTCTGTAAAGCAATATACTCATTTCAGCTGGAAACGTGTGGTTGCCGACTCACGATATAAATGAAAATCTTAGTTTTTATTTTAATTTCATATAATAATATTATGGAAACTTTAAACAAATACAAGATCTGTTAGACACAGTTTTGGTGGATATATGAGTCACTTCTATAGTTTGCTTAGTCATAGAATGACCTATTGGAATTTATTTATGGTCCATTAACTGTATCAGGCCAATGTTGAACCGCAGTTAAACTTTGCTATCGTGACTGATGCATGCCACGGTATATTTACAATCAATTTCCAACCGTAAAGGTGAACTCTGTTTGAATAACCTTCGATGTAAAAATAGCTACAAAATTCTACAGATAAGCTTCGATTCTTCAAAGGTCAAGATTATCTGGAACCCATGAGTGGCTTACGGAACGGTCTAACTAACAAATAAGAAGACCTGGAAGGACTCCACAACACTGGTCCATTGCGGATTGTTGGAGGGGTTAGTGGCCAACCCAAGTCTCGCAAGTTATTAGGACGCCGAAAGGCTAACTAATGATAACTAGGGTTGGCCCACTGGTCGAACATCGACCATAATCATTATGAAATTTAAAAAATCATAAAATATATGAATTTCCATGTCTTCAACTTTTTTTTATTGATAACACTAAAGTTCGTCAATAGCTACCAAATAAAAATAAAGGAAAACGGTTGACAAAAAGAGAAAGAAGAAAGAGGTACTGAATTGTTTTGACTTTTCCTATTTATATATAGAAAATTGGGATTGACGACTTAACGTGCCCTAAAAAGCACAGAAGTAATCGTGAAATTTTGTTCACTAGCGGTCCCTCACCCAGATTCCGACCGCAGTCAGGGCTGCTTAATCTACACAATAACTACGCTTGTCACGCGTCGCTTGTACACAAATGTACACAATACAGTATGTAAGTAAATAATAGTACACAAATAAAGCTTAAAATCTACCAAAGAGGAACCGAGGATATTCCGGAAAACGGTTTCCTTTGCGCTAGAGATGGTAAAAATACTTTAGTACATTATGCTCGATTTCACCAACCACTCCTAATTTTAGAGTAGGTACTCTTCAGCGAACTAATTTGTAAAATAGAAATAAACCTATTTCAATTTTACCAATATTAACTCGTTCACTGTCCAGCCAAATTTCGGAAATTTGGTATCACGTCCAAAAATAATTTTTTCGTTCGTATGTACTGAGCATACTTGCCTTTATGCCAGTTCAGGTCCATAAACGCCGTAAAAATTGAGGAGGAGTCCTATAACCCCTTTTTTTTTAGAGATTCCCTTAATTTAAATAGTTCTCTTATCCAGTCATGTATTTTTGTAAATAGTCCACATCTCGGTACACACAATCAGAGTTGAATTATTTGTGGAAGCGCTTAACAAACAGCCGCCTGCGAAGACGGTCGCGAATTGAAAACCAACTGCCGTTAGTCATGCGAATATAAAAACCGCCGGTCGAGCGTGATCTAAGTTTAACGGTTCCGCATAATATCGAGTGGATGTACTCGTACATTGTACAATGAGTATAGAGTCGGTGGGTAGTTCGCTTTCCTGACCCGGATTTGGCTATTGACTCGAGTAGTCTCCATTCAGTAGCATTTTTATAAATAGTCTACATCTCGGTACAAACGAACAAATTTGAATTATTCGTGGAAGCGCGTTTAGCAAACGCACCTGCGAAGACGGTCCGATTGGAAAATCAACTGCCGTTAGTCAAGCGAAAATAAAAACCGGTTGAGCGGTTTTGGCTATCGACTCGAGTAGTCTCCGTTCAGTTGCATTTTTATGAAATTAATAATGTACATCTCGGTACACACAATCAAAGTAGAATAATATTTTGTGAAAGCGCGTTCAGCAAATACACCTGCCAGGACGGTCACGAATTGAAAACCAAATGCCGTTAGTCATGCAAAAATACAAACCGATGTTTGAGCGTGAATTAAGTTTAACGATTCCGCGCAATACCGAGTGTAGGTACAATGAGTATAGAGTAGGTAGTTTGCTTTCCTGACCTGGATTTGGCAATCGGCTCGAGTCTCCTTTCAGTTGCTGGTACTGAATAATTGAACTGTATTCGGAATGTTTTCTGCCATGACAGCGTCATATAATGTTGCAGTAGGTATAAAAGTAAACAATTTCGGAAACACTTATGTTTAGTATCGCCGTAAAGCATCTGAGCATTTCCGGAACATTGACAACTGCGAACTTGAAGATGGAACATGCCGCAGTGAAGCATCACAACTTTGGTCGCCTGAATTTTTTGTGAAGGGATGTATGTGGGACTTGACCCGTTTTTCATGGCTAGGTTTTTGTTGGGAATTTTAAACTAGCTAGGCTTTGAACTAAAATGAGTTTCATGTAAAACTATCTTAAACGTTATTTACATTATAATAAGGTGTTTTTATAATATTTTAGTGATAAAAAAAATATCCTGCCTTTTAAAAATATTTCTATTAGCTTCTTTCCCCACCTCCATTTCAAAAGGAACTCTAGTCTCGTTACGTACTGAAACTTTGCACAAAAACGGTAACAAAATGTAACTGGTTATCCACTGATAATTTTTTGCATTCCTTTGCATAATAGGGGCAATCTTATCGTATTTTTATACTCTACAATTTATAACGACTTGTCACTCAATATTTGTCCGCATTAGTATATACATTTCTGCAAATGTAAGTATTTGAAAGTAAAATGGTTATCATAGCTTATTGTTCAACTTCATTTCCCAAAGGGACCCTAGTTTCATTACGTAGGTTACCGCGTACTTTGCACAAAAACTGTAACAAATGGGCCTGGGTATCCACTTATAAATTATAATTTTTTGCATTCCTTACACATTAAAGGCGAACCCGATTTTACTGTGAATGCCAACATTTATAACCAAACGATGATCGCTGGAATGTGAAAAAATCAGTGTACGGTTTCACCATGGTATCGCCCAATTGATTATTTTTATCTTAAGAGCGTAGCAAACGGACTTGCAGTCTCATCTACAGCCCCCATTGATGTATGTGACAAACCTCGAATAGGACTGTTAGTTTAGTTGTTAGTTAGGACTTAGTAAATATTTATTGGCTCCAACCCATAGTGACCCATTGCAGGGCATCATAGGTGACACATTTTGGGAATAGGACATTCTGAACCTAAACGATTTTAGCACATAATGTTTCTTGACTATTGATCTATGTCATTTAAAAAATAAAACACGGTTACGTGAAATGTTCACAAGAGAAAAATACTATGTAGTAGACTAATTATTTTCTATTTTCTGCGACACTACTACATTTTCGCGAATTAGTTTACGGATATATTTTTTTTTTAAACATAGTAAGTATTTTTATAGTTTAAACATAGTAAGTAATCAGTTCTAAAACTTCCATAATAATTTTCCTAATCCGTCACATTAGTCTTGTGAAAAAAGTTTAAGATTATGTTCAGCGCTTACGTTGATTACTATCTACTTACTATAATCCATCTCACCATTTACGTACATGAAATACTCGAAGCTGCATCGTAAACATTTTTTCACGATCACTCCCCCCCCCCCCCAGTCTTATGATCCCCGGGTGGCGGACACATACAGAAATAGCTCCATAAACTCCTTAGTCCTCCGTGATTGGTCCTTAATCCGTCCGCTTCATTCTCAAGTGAGGATCGATGTTTCGTATCCTCTTAATGCGGGCGGAGCCACGGACAAAGTCTAATTGATCACATAAAGAATTTATGAAACGTAATGCCACTGTATCTCAATGCAACTAAATGTATGCCCCAATGCGTCCCAGCTCGGGAAAAGCGAACTAAAGTTAGTTCGCGGACAATAGGTTTCCTACGAGAACTTTCTTTACAAAGCTTCTACTCTGAATACTAAAGTTAGTATCATTAAATAACTAGTTGAGCCATAACAACGCCTACCAACATAACTGTAACTGGAGCTATATAACTCTTGCAACTCTTATTTCCTATTTTTCGCTGTGAAGTGTCAGCGCAAAACAGCTAATTTTCAATAGGTTTGCGAATGTGAAATTTTAGCGAATACAAAAAAGGAAGCAAAAGGTTCTCAGTTCGACCTGTGTGCATATAGCTTTATGCAATTATCTCCTATCTATTTCGATACGGTTTTAATGAATACAGCTACTTTTTAGGAAAGTCTTGGGTTCATTACGAAACTCTTTTTTTAAGTGACTTAACTTAACTTTAGATATAACACAATGGTTTATTTCTATTTGAAGAATATTAAAGAGTCACATGAAAAGAGTCCCCTAATACAGCCAGTAGTGGCGGTAAACAGTGATTTAAAAAATGTTAAAAAAACACGCCTATTGTGAAAAAACTATTCCACGGCAGAAACCTGTGTGGCGGTATTAAAAGCCAACCCGAATGTCGGAAGTTCTTACGTTACTGGAAAAAACTCTTTGGTTAGATGCTATTTAAAATAGAAAGCATCATTGAAAATAGTTCCACGGTTTCGCCGTCTCCTAACAAGGCAGTAACTAGAGCTGTTAGTAGTTTTCCAACACTTTACTTGTTCGCAACCATTACCAATTTTTTCGCTGCCAAACGTCCGAAGCGAAGCAGAAAAACCAATTTTCGAACAGAGCGCGAGCTTATTCGTGAGAACCATTTTTGGAAATTTACAAAACATTTTTGTACGAGTATTTTACTTAAATATAGGAATGCTGCTTCAATTTAATTCTGATATCCTTACTAATAAGTATTATTATACATATTTTACTACTAAAGGATCCGTGAGTGTCCGTATTCATCCCGTCGTAAACTGGCGTGAACCATCGTTGGCGCCACTTAGTGGCTCCTGAGGAATGTTCACGTATTGGATCGAAACTAGTCGGGCGATCCCGATGAGTCAACGTGAGTCCTCGTTTTATTATAATGAATTGGATTGAGGGGGCTGAAAGGGCCGTAACGGCAGCAATGGGCTATACATAATAATATGTTTTCTTTTATATTTTGAAAGCACTGTTTACAATAATACTCATTTGGAATTGTTGCAATTTAATTTAAAATTTGACAACTCGGTAGCGTATTGGTCAGTGACCCTGTCTGACGAGCCGTGGGTCCCGGGTGCGATCCCCGACAGGGGGCAGACATTTATTTTGGTAGATAGATGTTTGCACTCGGGTTTTGGGCGTTAAATTGTGTTCTGTTTTCCGAGTACGCCACCCGCAACACAGGGATTCCTAGTGCTGGGTTAAGTGTAAGCGTTTATAAAAAAAAAAATTATTCAAGAAAACATTTGAGAACAAACATTTACTTTACTACTTTACATTTACTTCGTTGAATTTATTGACCTATATTACCTATCCTGTGGTTTTGTATCGAAACACGAGCATTCTGTGTAGTTAAGGATTTTAATTTAATTACACAATTAGCTACAAAGCGAAATAATAACTTAAACAAAATAGAGACAGCTAAAACGATTTTGCTATACAAATTGTGTTGATTCTGTTAATCGGAAACGTGGTCGTGTAACAATCATGAGGATTTAGGACTCCAGGCATTTTCATACTGAAATGACACTGAACCTTTACGGGAATTAAACGAAGACATAAAACGGTGCTTAAATTGCATAAATATAACTTTATTTCGCAGAATCGTAAGTTCTCAGCTAATAAATCTAAATCTTACCAATAAATAATGTTACAAACAAAATTAAAATTTAAGTGTCTGTCTGTGATTTTAAAATTATATTACCAATAAATAAAATTGGAGTGTCTGCCTGTAATACTAAAATTAAAGTCAATATTTACATGCTATAAATATAATCAACCATTTTTATAATTTTTGTCTGTCTGTCTGCGTTTTATTGCCGCAGATACGCTCCGAAACCCTTGCACAGATTTTTTTGGAATTTCTGATAACAAGCTGCAAAATATCTGTTCTGTGTCAAAAAATATAAATAAAAAAATAAACGCGTCAGTTGACAGTTGAAATTGACTCTTATCTTGACATATATACAAAGTAACAGATTATTAAAGTGACGATTTCACTCATCATTCTGTGTTGCGATAGTTGTTTTTTATTTTTTTATTTTCAATTTTTGTTGATTGATTAATGACCTAAGTAGTGTTAAAAGGGAAGAAAAGTAAGGGATTACTAAACGTCCAAATTATTTGTTAGGTAAATAGTTACTAAGATATTGACTAACCATTTTTTATAAGTAAGGCCGTAAGTGAGTAATAGGTTTATCCTGAATAAACATCAGCTTTACGTATATAACTTGTTAGGTAGTTTTTAAAAATATGATTCTAAATGGAAAATTTAGAAGCAGCCAAGCTTTTGACAGGTTCTGAAAAGACGGATTTTTTTATTACATCGCTACACAGTGAATACCATGAAAGTAATTAGATGTTGCCGGAATTCATTCATTTTCGTCTGCAAGGGCTCACCTTTTCCTAGAAGAGGTCACTGCAATGTGACATCAAGTAAACTTGTGGTACATTTAGATATTTCTTTTTTAAATTTTGATGACATCCGTTTGTTGGTTTGTCCTCCTTTCGTGTTTTTTTTTGCTTGTCTTTATCCCGGAAAAATGGAAGGTTCCTGTGGGATTGACAAATGAACTCTACGCGGGTGTATAAACCTTCGTCTCACACCGCACTTATCCTTACTAGCAAATATATCAATATTATATGGCGGAATGATAACATTAAAAATTTTACGCCCACGAAGTCGCAGGCAACAGCTAGTAATATTATAAGTGTTTGGTGGTTGGTCCTTCTTATACTCTGCAACGGAGCAACAGATTGACGTGTTTTTTTGCATAGATATTGGTTATGGGACAGAGAGTGACTCAGACTTTTTATCTTGGAAAAATCCGCGGTTCTTGGGAATTATTCGCGGCTGGAGTCGCAGGCAAAGACATGTACATAAATAAAATAATCAGATGTAGCAGAACGAACTCATCCACGCACTGTTCTGAATATGTGACTAGAAACTGTTCTTTTCAGCCTTTTATTTTAAACTAGCTGTAACCAGCCACGCGTTGCTGTGGCTCAGTTTGGTATTTAAATCGTATATACAGGTGAACTTTTCAAGTGAGTTTGGTAGGCTACATTTGAAACTACGAGAATATAGAAAAACGCTGAAAAGAGTCTAGGGGCCGATTCTGATAAAAACTGAAATTGCATCGTTAGATTTTTAGAAAAAGTACGTTGCTAGCCGGTAATAAATACCGATGATTTTGCAAAAAAAAAAACAGCCTGCTTCCGAGTGAAACCGTCGCGGCTTAGTCGTCAATCAGTTACGACTGAGCTCTCCCCGCGACGTAAGTAAAATAAAAACGCGCGCTTTCGAATGCAACGTCGTGTCAACATTTCAATGCAATCGGCGAAGAACTTTTGGAGATCTAAGATTTAAAAAAAATGAATTTATATTTTTTTTATAGATAGAAGATAACAGAGAATAATGGAGACTTGCTGTTGGCCCTTTTGGTCTTTACGGCCTTCTTTTTCAAAGTTGATCGCAGGTGTCCATGTCGCATAGCTGCTTGCATACACTCGTATACAAACATTGCACTGTTACACAAAAACTCAATCGGTAAACATAAAGAATTTCACGTGTGAGACATTCGTACAGCGCCAACGGCCGGTCATTTTCGATATCGTTATTATTCGGTTTGATTGCGAAATTTATGACATCTGAATTAACAACCTGTATCACTACACGCGATAAGCGAGTTAAAATATGAATCTCTTTTGATTTTACCTCATTTTTATGTCATGCTGCGAGTGTTTCTAAAATTCAATTACATCTTTCGTCACTTCAAACGTTTCTCCTCACAACAAATTATTTATGACAGATGATTCACAACATTTGCTTTATAGCTTTGCACTTCGATAATAATTTACATTTAAAACTCTTCTTACGGCGTGCAAATTTTTTGTCTGGTTCTCTGCTACATTCTGTCCGCATCAGAATCTCTGCAGATGACTCGTATTCTCGCGTCATTTTTGGCAAATTAACGAGTATATTCTCTTTCACGGGAGCTTAATTCTTATCTTTGAAATATTTGCGCCTTATGTGTGCGCCTTGTGCATCACAAACTTATCACTGGAGTATCGGAAAATCGCTTCGTTATAGTTGGTGAAATACTTACACTACAGGGAAATTTCTGGCAGAGAAACTCCATTAACCGGCGCATTGATTGGCCTGCGCGTTAAAACTTCTGTTAATTTATAAATCATTTGCTTTATGTTGGTACTTAATGAGTTCGGAACTTTAGCGGTAATTTGGGATGAAATGCATTTAAAACGGACCGATTACTTGCCGTGGTGGTTTTAAAACGAATATAACTTTAACGAGATTAATTGACTGCTGAACGCACTGATCATATCAGTATTGATACCTGAGAATGTTCTTAACGAAATCGATATCATGCGAAAAGATTATTTTACTCCACATACTGATCAGAGAACACGAATAAGAACCGTTTATGTATAATTAAATTGATCCAAATATTTTTGTCCGCTTTTCTACAAGTCTACTTCTACTACTACTACTACTTGGAGTACTACTGGAACTAGTCTTCTTCTAGTCTTCTTTTCTATAAAATTACAAGAATATTCTACCCATAGATTTTATGTCAGCATTTCCCGGAAATGTGTTACAGATTGGTTGTTAACCACATTTAGAATATTAATTATTAATTACTTAGTTTTTACTAACAAACTATATAACAAAACATTAACAATAATAATAATACGCTTTATTGTACACCATCGATACAAAAAATATACGATATACAAAAGGCAGTCGTTAAGAAGCGATTTCTTCCAGACAACCTTAGGGTATGGATTAAAGTAATCAGATGTAGATGATGGGGGTGCGGTGTAGGTACTATATGAGTT
>DWLO01003421.1:0-10987 GCA_018245335.1 Dalla quadristriga | reverse complement strand
ATTGGCCATTTGACCTTTTGATTACGGAGTGTCGGGATCGTAATGATACTCTCGGTATTACTATCTGCTTCAGTTACACAATAAACAAACGTTGTTTGGTCGTGATTAGGCTCCGAAGCCGCTTAACGGATTTTCATGAATTGTTCAACGATTGTAGAGAGTAAACTTTTTTACCACATAATCTTTGTTGTATCTCAATATCTCAATTGTGATTTTCAGTATACCTTAGCGTCTGTACCCTTTTTCACTGTGCAAAATTTTCTGTATTTCGAGATTTCACTCGTGCATAGTCGCGAAATCGTAGTCGAAACTATGGTCTTCATAATATTAGTATCCAATTTTTCGTTAAAACCTGGTACTGCATACGGGTCGAAGCTGGTCGTAGGCCATTTGTTGTTCCGTGGGCGGGTCGCGGCCACCGATGCGTATCTCTGAAATAGGTGGAATTGGTGGGCGGCATATTATTATAGCCGTGTGTAGCCAGTGTGGCCACAGTGACAAAGCGGCTCACATAATCACCGAACCGCCCAACCAAGGCACGCATCGACTAAAAATCAACAACGAATTATGGACTGGCTATAGAGTTTTGGATCCGGCGAATTTAATTTTGGATTCTGCTCAACACAAGTCAGGTTCTTCGTCAAGTATTGTACTGTAGTACCATTGTACTACTTAATGAAATGAAATGAAATTATTTATTTCGTCACAAGGTACAGGCGGACACTCTACGAATATCATGAAACAGTATTAAAATAAGTAATATATGAATAACATCAAATATACATAACCATAACATAACCTTAAAATTTGTTAAATATGTCAGGATAGACAATACCTACCTTAGTCTAGGAAACGGAAAAGGTCTAGGAAACTCGTGATTTATATTATTGCAGTGTTTTATGACGAAATAAACGATAATTCTATTCAATTCACAAAAAATTGTTGTTTTTTTTTGTTTCATAAATTTGTGTACAATTTTCGAAAGTACCTGATATAATTTAAAATGTTATATAAGTACATCAGCACAAAGGTACTGCTTGTTTCTTCAATTCCTTTAATTTCCTTAATATGTTTTGTTTAGTTTAGTTTGTAATTTTTATTTTATTCTTTCGTTTTTTTCTCATTATAAATCGTTGTACAAAAATCGTTTTGTGTTCTACTTCCATTTTAGCCACAACTAGTTCAACAAAATCTTACTGCTTTTGTTGTTGCTTATGTTGGTTTATCCTTTCATGCAGCAATGCATGCAGTAGCATGCCCACCATTTATAAAACCTGATTTTTTGTGTTAAAAATAAAGAATAAATAATAATTACCAACTCCCAAGATCGGAGTACAAACTATGTACTATGTCTGCCCCGACCGGGGATCGAACCCGGGACCCAAGGCTCGTCGGCCATGGTCACAGACCAACGCGCCACTGAGTCATAACGCAAAGTTGACCGTAATATTTTTCCTGTAATCCTCCCAAAAACATTTTTTTTCAAAGCACCTATAATGTTGGTTCCCGTGCCTTTGACTTAAGTTGGATATCATAAGAATACAGATGGAGATAATATTTATTAACTACTAGCAACTGGAAGGCGGAACACGGACCGGGGGCGGATTCCCAAGATTTATTACTTAGAGCCTGCTGTTGCCTCCATGGAACAAGTTTCTTTCTTTTATAGCACGACTCCACATACGTGATGTTATCGAAAGCATTCACCTCGAACGCCACCTTTGAATGTGAACTAAGTACGATATTACGATATTATTTCTGACTTTTGTAGTAAGCACGAGATAGGGACTTTCATGTTATAGGGCCAACCATTTTCCAATATAATAAATATACACTGAAAAATATATTATGTCCTTTACAGACATCAACGCAAAAACGAGCAAATTTATCTCGCGTAATCTTTTAAAATTTGCTTTTAGGCCAGTGTTACTTTACAAGTACTTATCGTTTAGTCGCTCACAAAGCATGGTCTTGTTTGCACGCGATACGACAATATAGCGGAATTCATTTATAAAGATAAAGTATAAAACAATATTTGATAGATTTGATTTTGAAGACTCATTCGTTCTTCTTTCAAAATGCTATGAGTAATTAAAACCCCAGCAAAAGCACAAAAGTGAAAAAGGGGCCAAGTTCGATTCCATAGATATTCGGGGTGGTCGGTGTCACCAATAAAAGGGTTGAGATCGAACGGATGCCAAGTTCCATAGCAGTTCCTTTAATCATAGCTGGAGGAATGTACAACGTTCTCCAATTAATTTGAAACAAAATTCGTTAAGTTCTTCGATATTGGATTTATAACTAGGCAAGTTGATTTCTAATTGGCAAAGGTAAATTTCAAGTTTGTATTTAATTGTGATCATGTTAAAAGTAATTTATTTACAATTAAAATTTAGGTTTATTCATCAAATTTGGGATCCTAGGTGTTCAAGGAACCTTTATTACACATACGATATTGCAATGGTGTAGATCTAATAGTTTAGATATGGGGAGGTCGAAAGTAGCTCGGAATGGTTCGTGTAAATATACACACTGCCGGTGCGTCGCCCTTTCTTTTCGAACTTGGCAGACACACTGCCGTGTGTGTAGATGACTACGTCGACACACCATGACATAACTACCTCGTTTCGCCAATTGCGTGTCACATATTCAGTTTGTTCGCGTCCAATTTGCGAGCGATTGACTTGTAATTTCCTCGCTCTTTGAATACGGAAATCGATTCATTGCAACGAACAGAGCCTCTACCATGAGCTTATCTGATCGCAATCGAAGTCGCGAGCGTATTTACAATGTTTACGTGGATTTGCCCGCAGCTCCGCCCACGTAAACTAACGTAACCTTAACTTATCTATGCCACAGGAACTGCGCATTTTTTCGGGATACTATGTAGCCTGTTTCTCTCTCCGGCTTTTAAGCTATATCTGTGGAAAAAATCACGGCTATCCATTGCTCAGTTGCAGCGTGTAAGAAAAACAAACACACTATAACATTTATAATATTAGTAAGGATTTTGTGCGACGGAATACCGTTAAATCTGATTCTATTATGATAAATCTAAAGTGGCCATTTTAAAGCCCGCAGCGATATCGAATTAATATAGAACGGCGGGAAAACAAACAATCTGACGTTTAAAAGGATATCTAATATATTATAAAATTAATTTGAATTTGGAATTATAAGTAAAATGAAAGACGTCGATCTTCACACTTAAAAATCGGCAATTTCATAGGTAAGGACCTCAGAGCAATTGCTTTAGTTATTGTTCTGAGGTAAGTAGCAGTTGTTCTGAGGTAAGGACCTAATAATTTCTTGACAAGACTCGTGGTAGAGACTCTTTGTGCACTCACGACAACAACGCGCCTGTCGCAGGCAGACGGATATTGCGCTGAGGGATGGCTTTTTGCGGAAAATGGAATTCACAGCACAATACCTGTTATCCCGGGAATAGGCTAGTGCAGTCCTGTGATCTATACCTACTAATAATACAATTGTAGGTTCAATTTCATCAGCGCTATTTGTTTAATGTGATGAACTGCCCATGAACATCTGTGTTTAAGACAGTACGAGGGACTGTTAGCTAGTTAGTCTTATTTACCAATAAGACTAACTAACATATTACTATATGTTATTAAGAATATTAGTTGGTTAGTATTCGTTAGTAATACGCCTGTTAGTAAGATACTCTTGTTAATCAATAAATATTAGTAATCGTCCAGTAAATGTTTAGTATTTGTCCTATACGATGCTGGTCACAGATGCGTTACTATCGCTGAGGACGGAAGTGGTCGCCTCTTGTATTAGATTAACCGGCATCCACACCTTACCGATCGGAACACAATAGGTTATACGGGTGTCGTTAAAATTTGGTTCGTTTTTTTTTTTTAATATTTATCGTTTTGACACTCAATCTAAACCATTATTTTCTGATTTTATTCCTTTTTAGTCGCAAAATTACTAATCAAAATGTGCAAAATAGGTGATCGAAATTTAAAATTTCGAAACGTAACGCTATGTTTAAATCGAAACGTGACGTCATCGGCGATGTCCGTGTGTAGACTTTTGATGGTGTGTGTAGCGTTTGGGTTAAGATTTTGGGGTTCTGTGACGTCATTCTAACCGCTCGAAAAATTGCGGCATTTATACAACTCAAATTTATTCTCGGTTATAAATTTATTTGAAACATTTCCAACATAATTGAAATTTTTACTATTACGATGTAAACAGTGATTTAAAAATATAAGAAAACAAGCATTGAAAAACAATTATTCCACGGCAGAAATGGGTGTGCGGGTAGTACCGCCCAGGACGAACCGTTTATTTTCTCGTTTATGAAGCTATTCGACGAGAATGAATACTACGTGAATAGCACCCCGGATGGACCACAACCTTAAACCTTATCATTATGAAGACCGTAGTAACGATGATTGATAATAATAAATAATTATAAACGCATAAGCACTAGGGTCACCTGTGTTGCGGGAGGTGGACACACATACAACACAATTTAACGCCCAAGACCCGAGACAAACATTTATCTGCCAAATACAGCGCTGTTGGAGCTTATCCACAGCCCAATGCTAAGCTAGACTCCTTTTTGTCGTCACGCCACACAGCGGTCAATATTATTAAATACTAAGCTTACCTACATCTCACTTTAAGTCTGTTATGTAATTATTATTAATAATTTAGGTAACTAATTTAAATTTACTTTAGCAACCTGTTGATGATGTGTGACGTTGAAATAAGTGTTTTAGATTGTATTGTAAAATGTAAAATAAATGTGTTAATGACGTGTGACATTGAGACAAATATAGTGTTTTGTATTGTGTTGTAAAATTTATGTCTGCCCAGGCAGGGGATCGATCTCGGTACCAGCGGTTCCTCAGACAGGGCACTGACCAACGCGCACCCGGTCCTCGTTAAAATTCTAAATCATTTGAACATAATGCAATTGACATGTAATTTGCTAGACCTGTCTTGTAGGTAGGTAGATATGGTGGTGGGATACCGCCGAAATCGATTACCCGCTCAGGTGAAACGCTGCCAACGCCTGTCACTCGCAGACATCACATCGCGCTGAGGGATGGAACATTGTTCTACGAAAATGGTCCGATGTTGCTAGGTTGCCTTTTTCATTAAAAATTGGGTATTGTAAAAATATATTAAGTGGTGGGAAATGTGGTATTTTCAGAGGGATCAGGGACCTCTCCCAAATATAGGAGGATTTGCCCAAGATTACCATGCTGGTCAGGTGAGTTGGTGATCGCAGTAGATGGTAGTTGTTGCACAGAGGACGCTGCTCGTTCTGTTATTTACGTTTTTTTACGTCATGTGAACAGCAAACGGGCATGCAGACCCACCATCCACTGCCACCGTGGTCAGCTATAACAAACCTCTAATACGAATAAAGTCTCTATGAAGTTGCCAATGCACTGCCGGAACTAAAGAATTTGTTTTAGTTTTTATTGCTATAACAATGTAATGAATATTATTACGACATTCAGCTAGCAACCCTAATCGAAACAAGGGGGAGAGTGTCGTTTAGATCTCCGAAAAATTTAGGTCCCTTACCCTTTCACATATTCAATGGATCGAAAGGTTGTTTATTCTCTTTGTTTTTATACTTACTCACCATTTTCTACGGCGTATGTTTGTGTTCAGAGTCCCGAGGGAGAGTTACGTCAAAGAACACGTTACTACTGAGTACCTACGTTTGAGTATCGAGTAATGTATTTTATTTTATTTTTATTTATTTGTATGTATGTTAACAACAGCCAGTACAAAACATCAATACACTGCAACTTAACTTTATTATTAGGCCAATAACAGCTATCCTTGAAACAATACTTAATGTGTTCAATAGGAAAAGGAAAATATGTGAAACAAATATTCGACTGCAAACATTCCCCTTAAAAAATATCCAGTAAATTAGTGTTATGTTATGCTCATGTTAGATAATGCGAGTAACAATGAAAATTATATAAAGTTACAAAGTGTTTACAATTTTTTATTGATTTTAAGATTCAAAGCAAAAAAATATCATAGTTATTACATAGCGTGTGCTCGATAGTACACGGTAAATATGGCAACTAAAAAGCGCCCCTGACGGAATGTATAGCAAACTAAAATAGCGAGTAGATTTCATAAATGTTTTCTCGATACCCAAGCGTCGTTGTAAAGTTTGCGTCTAACGTAACTTGTATGTGGCACACACGCATTCTCCCTAAAGAGTTGCTTCCTTCTCAATACTAAAACGGAAACATGCGAATGATAGATTCGACTAGTTTTGATTTATTTAAAAACATTAAACGTAATCATTTATTGATGTGTATTTAAAGTGCAGTATTTTTTTTGTTTAGCCGAAAATTTTAGATTAAATTTGGATTGAAAATCTCAACAAACTTAGTAGGCATACCAACGAGTAGGTACGTTGTTACTATCTTAGAGATATAGATATAGAAACATTTCCTGTGGCTTTGACCGCGAGAAAATCGTTTTTCCATACATATTTTCATCCCTTAACAAATCATTTGCCTTAAGAAATCATTTTGGACGCACAACAAGTAACCTAGTCTTTTTCGTGATTCGTCCACTAACAAACAGACAAAACCTGTAAAAATTTATTCTGCTTAAGTATTAGCATTTTTTACCCAACACATTATCTTTAATCTACATCTACAACAACAAATCTAAATAATAATAATAAAAGCCTTTTTACACCCTACAATATACTTATGCAGGATCATCGTTGTCACATGTTGCTGTAACTCTGTATATTTTTGTTCCAATAGACCTATTTCTATTTCTAATTAACACCCTAATACACGTGATACACGAATACAATTTTATTATAAGTATGCATGAATCCAAAGAAACACTTACAGTTGCACGGGTTGCACTGCGTAGCAGCTACCCTGTTGAAAAGTTCGCTAACAGTTATCTAAAATTATTCCTCCAAATAGCTTACTTGCCCAACTTATACCTACCGAGAGCTGATACCACTTTCGCTACTTTTCCTTTCACTACGCCGAATAAGTTAGGAAAACATTTTCGCCTACGTCGTTCCGTACCCTCCTATAATCCTCTACCTGCAGAGATATACCGTACTTACCCCGAGCAACCACTATCATCCATACCTACTACTCACTTATTATCACAAAAAAGCCTCTCTCTTACAATGTCTCGCTGAAATTTCAACTCTACGACTGTTGAAATAATGCAAGAATTGCAAAGTTAACTCGGTTTACATAAGACGTTATGATTCTAAATAACATCTCCCCACCAAGCACCTCTCGCGCCCTCCTCATGCATTTAAATTGCTTCATTACAGAGCTAGACGCCGGGCTGTAGGGTTGTCTAGTGGGACAAAATGGAGCTCGCAACTACGTTGACACAAAAGTTTTATCTAAATAACTTGTGATTACAGCAGATGAGACGGCGTAAGTTGGGTTAAAAATAAAATATTTGGTATGGCTACCAGATTACAGGGCAGCTGAAATAGGGTTATGTGTTGTAATACGACTATTGAGACTTATGTATCAGGATGAATGTATTAAAAATCTGATGTAAATTTTTTTCTGATTAACTTTTTAGAACTCGTCATCACACTTGAATCAGTTATGTGTTACGCAGGAGCGTTCGCTACTCGGAACTCGACAAAAATTAGGTAGAGTCGATTTCTAAATAAATAACTAAATGTAGACTTAGCCTTTCTGATGGCAAATTATAATAAAACCCACTTATTGGAGAAGCTCGTAGTAATAACATGTACACACCTCTGTGGTTTTCCGATAATATTTCATTCAAATTTTTTTTTTGTACTTTTTGGCATTATATTAAAAAATATAAAAATAAAAATTGAAAGGTTAAGTAGAACGTTATGTGTGGCAGCCCTAGCCACCGGGATGAGAGGGCGGCCGCAGTGCTATCTACTCGCCGATCATTAGTTCCCGAGAGTGGCCAGACTCAAAATTTTGCATGCCACCGACTATACTCCGCTAAGTAACTCGCCTAATGACTTCGCCACTACATCAGCTGATTTGGAACTCGTTCTCTTTGATCTAGCTTAAGACTTGAATGGACAATTTTACCCCGGAACGGATTAGAGGCGAGTTAAGCTTAGCCATTGTTAAATTGTCATGGCTTACGTTAATATTGTTAATATACTTCACATGTATACAGGGTGCATTTTCCAAGTGGACGTGGTGAGCCAATTCCTAAACTACGCGGAACTGCGAAAAACACTGAAATGAATCTCAGATCTAATTTTGAAAAAAAATTTATGAATAATTTTAAAAAGGCAGGATTTTTTTTTCCTAAGAATAATATTTTTCCTGGCCGGTAATCAAATCCCAGCCGCCCAATTTTCGAAAAAAAAATTTTTTGAGCGTACGGTCGTGGCTGGCTGGCCGGGTTGGTACCAGAGCTATGCCTATTTTTAGATTTTTTTGTATTTAAGCGAAAAATTCTAAAACGCTTAAAAATTTAGTCGCATCTAGAAGCGACTACGAATCGGACTATGGTCCCGTACAAGTTTGGTTACAGATGCCTAGTGCCTCATGATGTAGTGGCCACTGGGCCAATTGGCTTGCTGGTCCGCTTCTTCACTAAAACAAACAAGTAAGTAAGTAAACAGGACCATTCCGTAATTTACGTACCAAATTAACTGATGTTGACACGTTTAAAAATTGCGTACCTACGCGAAACGAACAAATTAAAATTGACAATTAATTATCCTTTGTTGGCCGTTACCAAACGTTTGGGCGGCTGACGAGGCCAGAGATACGTTTTAAATATTAATTTAGCAATGTTCTTGGTAATTAACGTTCGAACAGGCAAGCCCTGAGCTTATTAAAGTTTAATTTGCCAAAAACTCATTTTAGAATTAAAATTACATTTACATTATTGCAATAGCGACATAGAAAATAGGAGTAGGTACCTACCTTACTACGTAACACTAAGGTTACAACCAGATTGATAACCACAGATACGCTATTTTAATATAAATAACATTAAAAATCCGCGCTTATGAAATGGTTTGAGTTTTTAATTCTCCGACGACCTACGAAGTCAGCTATGCACTAGGATAGAACGTGCGACTCATTTAATTTTACAAACTTGGTACTTCAGGACCAAATAACAATTTAAAAAAAAACAACATTATTTATTTGTGGTTAGAAATAAACTTTTTTGTTGGACGTGAAATTATTTATGGTTTTTCTTGATACGCAATGTCATTATTTAAATTGTGAAATAATGTTATTTGCGGCCATGACAGTTGTCATGCCTGTAGCACGCGTAAAGCAATGGCGAGCGCTACAGATGACATCCTTTTACATAGTAGGCGTGTCGTGCTGTGGTTATGAATTACAACAAATAGGTTAACAACAGTTACAGCCTACGCTACAAGGTTTATATGAATACTTACCTACTATCTATTAACCAATATGAAAAATTTGTTACAAATAAATATAATAAATGTATGTATGTTTAGTATATATAATTTATATAAACTTTTAAGTAGGTAGTGTATATTATATTGAAAATATTTATTTAAGTTATATGTGTAGGTATTGCATGTATTAATAAATTAGTTCATAGATATTATGTAATTGTAATAAATATCGGTGCACACGAGATTTGCTTCTCACATCCCAGGTTTGCTGGAAGATATTTCAGTTTTGAAATAAGCAGTACCTATGTACATGTTTACGTATTATGCTGTTTTTTTTACCCAAGATTTTTGTTGTGTTCATGAAATAAATAAATATAAATTTAAAAAATGCTACATAGGATCAAAGTTTTGAACAAATTGTTACACAAATAAACGTATTCCATCTGATACTAAAGCGGCTAACTTTGAATTTAACAATAGATGATCAAATTATTTAACAATAACAGAACTACCTAAAGGCAGATGCGTCCATTTAAGACCGAAAAACGTCAACAATTTGCCTACTTTGCCGCCAATGCGCGCTGAGTTGCCATAATGCAAAAATCACGTATCAATAACGCTACTTACAGTCCAAAGGTGTCACATTACGTAGGGCCATTGTGAGATCCGCACTCGTGTTTACAAACAAAATAGGGGCTTGTCATAATCTGTTTTCGGATGCACCTTTTCTACTTTTCAGTCTGGCAACTTTTGCCTCGACTGTTTTTTTACGATGGCTTAACACAGGTATGGATTTCGACGCCTCTTTGTTGGTTTATCCGCATTGAATAAAAGATTGTTTCCCGGTAAGGAAGGTAAGTCCCACATAAGTTGATCTGCGAATTATTCTCGTGGATACGTGTGGTCCTTTCAATTTTGACAGTTGACATTTCTGAAGGGGACTTTCTATGGGCTCCACGCTTTTACTTTCAATTGTCGAAATAATTGCATTTTAAGCCGTTCTCTTTTATTTTCCGGGTTCAAAGCAACCGCAAATTGCTAGGAAAGTGCTTTCAATATTGTGGTTACTTTTGCGAATGATACAGGATGTCAAAAATATCTTAAACTTAAACTCGGCTAAAAATATTTAACTGGTATCACTGACGAACTTTATGCAATGAATGTTACATTATTATTAAAATTAGAACTAGGTACTTTATTTATAGCAATTTTTTAGGAGTAGGTATTTGCATGCTGATTTCTTCGAAGGAAGCAGCGGTTCGTATACCTACGTAATTAAGATTGAATTTTACGTTAGTTTGTTTATTATTTGTTTAAGATCTACCGAGTCCAAATGAACTGAGATAAATGGCATGCAAGAAGGAAGGTTATAGATACTTTTTGGTTAAAATAATAATACCATTCAATTTGTTGGTGCAGTCGCTCGAGGGTGGTATCCGTCATATTTTATGAATCATATCACAAAACATTAAAGTGTCTCAAAAGGGCCTCTACGTGTTTGACCTGTGTGATACAAACCCTTCAAATGACCGGGTCCAGTTACATCCGGGATCCATGCAAGTCAAAGAGATAAAAATAATAATAATACTTTAC
>DWLO01003420.1:0-10990 GCA_018245335.1 Dalla quadristriga | reverse complement strand
ACTAAATAAACCAGGCGATTGGATGCTCGTATCATCATCACAACTTTGTTGTATTTGGGCCTTTAAGCTTTCTATTTCTGCTTTATAATTTTCTTCTTTGATTGACCAATTATTATGATTATCTGCTGCTGTTATTGTTAATGACGTGAGTTTCTCATGAAGAAACTTAAATTTGACTTGAAAATAATGCAAACTATTTTTAATCTGATTTTCGAAATGAATATTTCCTTTAACAATTGTGTTTTGTATTTGTGCTTGACTGTTTAAATCAATATCATTTGTTTCATAATCATACATCCAGTAACCGAAAGCACTTATATCCCGGGTCTCTGCCCCAGTATCTTTTGTTACTTTTTCATGTTCTTCGTGTGATTTTATTTCACCTAGCCTTTGCTCCAAATCTGACGATTTTTTACATTCTTCTGAAAGTTGGGTCATAATCTCAAATGTTTCTTTCCTGTAAAATGCATTATAATGGATTGTCGATTTGATGATATCGGGTTAAGTGTAAACAGGGTTAATTGGAAACGCTTATAGAATTTTCACTGTTTATGAGAAAAAAATTACAATAAAAATACCAAATGGAATGTAGTAAAATTTATGAAGTAAAATTTAGACTCTGAGAATCTGTAAAAGTTCGCTCATTATTAAAACTCAAACAAAATATAGTACTTCGTCTATTGTTTGGGATGTTTCTAATTACCCCAAAAACGTTATTTGATTACAAATAATGTTTATAATTGTAATAAAAATTATAACGCAATTATAATTAACTTGATTGATCACTTGTTAATTATGTTGCCTTCAAATGGTGCCCGGATTTGCGCACTGGACCGCACCGCTCATCGTGAGAACAAGCTAGGTTGCCACGAACGAGCTTCATTTCATGATGCGCGGTAGTAATATTTATATTATATTATTATTGAGAACTTAATGAACTAACAGAAAATAAATATTCAATTAACCTGGAATCATGTAAAGCAGTAAGCAAAGCATCTTTGCCTCCTAAAACTGCCTTTAAATCCATTACTGCCCTCATATGTGGAGCAAACCAGCCCGCTGCATGTCGAGCATCCATAGATTGACACATAGCTTCTAAACTAGGACATTTTAGCGATAATATTCCAGAAGATGTGGTACCTATAACATAAGAACGTATTTGTGTATATTTTAAATAACTAGTAGGTATGTATGCTTCACACACAGCCCTGATCATAGACTTGGCTGAGCACATGCTCAATAAGTTGATTGGCATTCAAACTTACTGTTATCTTTCAAAAATAGTAGTATCTCCTGAAGACCAACGCGCAAGCCCTCGTTTTCTTCAATAATCGCTTGTATTTCCGGATTTTGATCAGTAGTTGCTTTATCAGATTGTTTATCAACTGTTTTATAAATTCTGAAAAAAATCACAACATCTTAAAATCGATTATAACTATAGTAAATTAAAATAAATAAACGCTTACACACTCACATCCCCGCACTAGAATTCCCTGTGTGGTGGGTGGCGGGTGGCGGGTGGCGAACACATAGAAAAAAACAACAAAACAATAACAGTAAAATATTAAGTTACAACTGTACTCACTTTGTCGATGTTTCAGCGCCTTCTGTATAACTTTCTTCTTCGGTAAGTATTTCTTTAATCTTTTCACTATCATAGCCCATCTGATTCAATATCATCGTTAGTTTTGAATATTTACTTGTTTTGAATCGGTTATCAATTTCGAGTGATACAAGTTTGTTTTCACTTTCTTGTAATTCTTTGGTCATTCGCAAAAAATTATGCTCCATATCCTGATATTTTTTTAAAATTCCTTGAATAGGAACTTTTTGTTCGGAGGGTATTTTTAGCTTTTGTCTGCAATCATTATCTTTATATAAATTTGATTCCAGGAAGATTTTCCTGGAAGATTTCAGGGTGGTTTTCTAACATTATATTTATAAACTTATTATTTACCTTAACGTTTCATTTTCAAGCTCCAGTTCTTCAATATGTTGATTTAAGTTATTTACTTCAATAACCAAATTTTTGATCCCATCATCTTTTATTTTAATTTGACGTTTTTTGTTCTTTAATCCTTTTAATAATATGTTAATGCCTTCTTCAGATTGCACAAGTTGTAACTGCGATGCTATTTCTGCCAACTAATGACATACATTTTATTTTCCCTATTGTATATTAAAGACAATTATTTCTTAAATGTATAATTTAATTTAATTTAGTTTTAAAAATTTTATTTGCAGAGTTTTAATTATATTTATCTGAAAATTGTTACTAGGTATTGAACCATTTAAAAACTGTATTTAATTAATGAAAATTCTAATCATAACTAGTCAATAAAAATAAATAAATACTTAATAAATAAATTGGGACGTAAAATACGTAAGTCAAAGTGAGCAAAGTAGTGAGCATCCTTTGACCTGCTCATTGTTTTTTATGGTTCACTTTTCATGTTGAATCAAGTAGCCATCACCCAGACAGACACCTTTAACTTACCTCAAACAGAACCAGCTTGATCTATGTCGGTCATAGGTGCTACTCATGAGAACTAATGCTACGTCCACATGCTGCGTCTGGCTTGCGCAGCAAAAATTGCATGGCTTAACTTAACACAAGATGTAAGCTGTAAGCTTACGCAATACAAACTAAACCGTGCAACCGAGGACTGTAGGATTAATCGTCAGTACCTAACCGTAGCCGCACTTGTCGCCTTTGTTGTTGTCCCCACGCACACGTTTAAATGTACAAACCGGTTTGTGCAGAGAAGTGCGCAGTGTGCTTTGTGTTGCATTGGATTTGTCTTTTTTTCAATCTTTATTTTAAGTTACTGAAACAACTTCATGGTGTTTGTGACATCATTCTACTACAGCAAATGAGTTAAGAAATACTATGTAACGGAACACGGAATTATTAAACAGAAGTATACATAACTGTTATTGAATAAAAAATTATGTATAATTTATAATAAATGAAATTTAAACTTAGATATTTTTAGATTATCAGATATTTATTAGTTAAAGTGGACTTACGGCGGTTTTATATGGGTCATATATATCAGAAAAAAAGCATAGTTAAAATAAGCAGCAATTTACGATATCAGCTAGCAAAAACGATAATTGATGAATGTGTTAAGTTTAGTTTATAACAATCTGGAAATGAGCTATGTTCCCTCGTTTTTATCAAACCCTCCTATTAAGGAGCGTCGCTGATATACTTGACGCACTATAATTATTATAATACTTACCACAGCATTGTCAATAACGTAATCTATGATTTTAGAGTTAAATTAAGATGTTGAATTACCTCTTTTTCTCTATTTTCCAGCATTTCTTCAGTTGCACGTAAATTCACTGTTATTTTTTTTAATTTATTCCTTAACCGTGTGATCATACTTTTTTCTTTTCCATCGTCACTTTGATTTTCATTTTCATGCACAGATGCATCCAAACCATTATTAATAACATCTTTGAGTCGTTTGTTCTCGGTTTTCAGTATCTGAATTAAATTGGCAGACTGTTCTATTTTATCTGATGCTTCTATTAATTTATCTTCTAATTCTCTCAAGCTTGCTTCTTCTGGATATTTTTTTTCTTTCTTAAAAATTATATTGGAATGAGTTTAAGTGAAAACGGCAATTTTCAAAACTTGTTATAACAAGGTTTAGAAGGCTACTTACTTTTGGCGATACGGATGGCTTAGAAGCTAAGATAATACTTTCCTTCAGTTGCGTATTTTCAGCACACAAACGCTGTATTTCATTTTTGTGTAATTTTAGTGAATTCTACAAAATTTAACATTTTAATAAATACAAATCAGGACTTGTCATTTCACGATTGCTATAAGAAAATAACAATTATCTTATCTTATTTTAATAATACCTTTAGATGTTGTAGTTTGGACCTGACATCTTCCTGTAAGGTTTCCTTACTTGTATCTTTGGCATTGATTTGTTTATTTAAGGTTTCTATTTCACCTACAAGATGAACTTTCGTTTTTTCATAATTACCAAGAACCTCTGAAAATGTTATAATATGATACATTATTTTTTAGAGAATTAGTTGTCAAAAGACAAAACAAAATAAAAAATGGTGTCTTGTAGGTACTAAATTATTCCAGACCTTTTAGTTTATTGCATTCACCATTTATTGAAAATAACTGTTCTGTCAAATTTTCCAGAAGTTGGGTGGCTTCTTTTAAATTGTCTTTAACCTGAGTTAACTTTTCTTTTAGTTTGACATTCGCTTCTTCGAGTATCTGAAAGTTGTTTCGGTGTAATTTTAGTTGTATGTTTAAAAAAAAATTAAGTTCTATTATATCATTATAATTATTCCTATATTTTTTGAATAGGTACTTATATAGTATTGGCTGCAATCTATCTTTGGGTTTGTTTATCAATTTAATCTACTAATTAAATCTAGACGCTGAACTAATATCAAAAACTCTTTATTCACTTCTATTTTGAACGTATAATGGTAATATTTTTAGTTAGTTATAAATAAATACTTACATAACCTACATAGAAAGATTATATAAATTAAAACAAAAATATTATCTATTCTTACTTTGACATCAGCAAGCAGTTTTATGATATGTCTGTTCTTTTTAGAAATTTCATTTTGGAGTTGAACAGTAGCGTTCATTTCTGATAATGGATCACGGCTAGACTCACTATCCATTTCATCTCTTTTATCATCATGTTTGTTTTTACGTTCCTCTAATTGTGCTATCTCTGAATGTAGATGTTGTATAATTTGTTTGTTGGCCTTAATTACCTCTTCTTGGCGGGTAACTGTATCTAAGGCGCTATCTGAACTTTGGGCGGGTGATCCTGATTAGAAGACATTAATGAACTCAATAAGTCACATTATAATTAAAAAACACTAAGGATTAGTCCAGCACAATTAACACTTACCGGAAACTAAACTTTTATGTTTTAGCTTTCCCCCTTTTCTATTTGATTTTTCTAATTCTCCCATCAGGTCGTTAACCTGGTGAAAACAGTTTAGTCGTTCATATTGTAAGCTTTATACGTGTATATTATTATTATTTTTAGCTTAACTGCTTCTTAATATACTTATTATAAAGTTATCACCATCTTCATCGCCACAACCAATCAATGGTCCACTTCTAAGTACGGGTCCCCTCTCAGAATGAGAAGGGTTTCTAGTCATCAACAATACCACAGCACAATTAACGCGCTAAAATATTCGCCACATCTGCATATTCCAATTTTAAGCTCGTTGTCAAATGTGTTAAGGTGGGTTTAAACTAAAAGAACGAATGTTCTTTCTATCCCCTCTAAATTATCTTTGTTTGTACAGAAACAGAGCATTGTTTTCGTTATTTACTCTTGAAGTGTTAATTTTGATAGAATACCTAGTAGATGTGTATACCAAAAGATCATGAATATCAACAATGCTTTTATTCTTGCTCTGGTTTTACGAATTTGTTTATATCTTTAGGGCGCATGTGGGGCCAGTATCTCTACAGTAGTTACCTGCTCGCTTTTGTATTTCAAAATGTCCTGGGATAGACGAAATAAGGTTTTGAGATCTGTAAAGTTAAGCTCAATATCGTCTGCTTCCATCCAAGATAAACTCTCGCACAACTTGTTTTTGTCAGCTTGCATAAGTTCTCGCTGGGAGAAGCTCAAAATTTCCCTCCAATCGGTTTCTGCCATTTTGTGAATAACAGTGTTTACCTAATATTATTATTACACATTAACACTTATATATTGGCGTTTAACTGGCGAATTACAACAAGAATTAAACGCACTTTCTTTTTCGTTTCCGTAAAGCGGTTTGTTGTAATGCGGTTGCTATGCAACATCGATTGACATTTTGTATTGATTTGGTTTGAGAACAATAAGCATTTGATACTCAGACTTGGCAATATTATAACATATTCTGTGGTGTCGTGTTTTTAGCGTTCCATAGAACAATGAGGGAATCTTATGGTTATTGTTATCGTCTTTGCAATATCCGTCTGTACGTCAAAGGTATCGAGCGCCTAAACCAAATTAAATAATGACGTGAAATTTACACAAAACATAACAATCGACTGAAAAAAATTACAGCCCTTCTTGAATTGGGCATTTAGTTTTTCACAGCATGGAAGCCTTAGGGTGTGAGCTCGGTTTGTTCATGAACTATATATTTTTATATATAATTCATACTTTATATAATTTTAGATATACCGATTATATACCTACCTCTCCTACAGATATTTATGTAAATCCTATTGAGTCGGAACAAAAATCTTATAGCACTATTTACTAAACGCTATTACTTTTGTAGCATGATTGTGACGATTTTTGTGCCTTGTATCTTAAGAAACTAAAGCTTATTACTTAATTAAGACTTAATTCTTTCGAGGACAGCGAACGCCTATAGACGTAATTAAAATAAAATTTCTCTTAAAATAAATTGGGCCTCGTTCACTACCCGCGAATGCATTACCTGGAAAGTTCTATGAATAAAACTCAATTATAATAGAAAGATTATATTATTAGGTGTGATGATTTAAATAATAGCAGTTAATGTTACACTTTTTATGTCGAGGTGTCAACAACAAAATAAAACATTTGTGCTTCTAAAAATAAATTAACAAAAGTAAATACAACAATGGGTTAAAATGAGGATGAAAATCCTAACTACACAAATTAAGCATTTACATAGGGCGAGGACACACTTTGGTAAACTTACGCTTAGGTTACATACAAACATACATTTATAAACATCACGGTGTATATCTACTTTGGGATTCTACGGTTATTGCACCCCCAGGATTAAATTATGGATTCTTGTAAAAATAGATGAAATAAGTTTAAGGAGGAAATGATTGATAATTAATATTTGTTTGCGAGAACTTCTTAGTAAGTATACATATTTACTACAAAAGTTACCTGAGATGAACCTACCGTCGCAAGATATATCGAACCTGTCGAAGCAATGTCGAGTTCCTTTGTTTTTTTGTCAAATCGAGGGGACCCAAAACCGTAGTTCCGATTTACAATATATTTACTACCATACTTTTAAAGCTGTAAATGAATATTACTGATGTAAAAATTTAATGAAAAAAGAAAAGAATATTTTATATGGGGAATGATGAAAACATAATAATTATACAATTCACGTCATGACTAGACATTCTAAAGCCACTTACGTTTTAGTTACGATATTTCCAGTTATGAAAAACAAGTTACATTTAGCTAGCTCATTATATACCCAACTAATAGCACTTCTATACCGTCGTACCCAATACCTAAGTATAAATTAAGCATATTATTGTATTGTCAAACGTTGCCAAAACTTACTCGCCCTACATACATTCACCATTGCATAGTCATGAGTATTGCGAAGTGTATATACGACTATACCTTAATTAATATAATATTATTATATTGCGATTCGAGGTTCTTAAGGATGTGTTAGTTTACTGTTATTTACTTGCCAATCATGCCACAAAATGTCAAAACTTTGTTTAAGTTCAAAAAGTATGTTGTTTCAAAGTTTGACTTTTGCTCATATTCACCAACCTCCATTAGAAGGAAAATTCTGCGATGTATCATTGTCTTTAGAAGTTTTATCGAAATAATGGCTGGTGACACAGAATTAAATAAGTGAAAAATTTGTTAGTTGACACAAATTAGTAAACCACATTATTATCCGGCTACATTCTTTTAAAATTAAACTTTTAAAAGATGAGCTCGAGCTCTCACTCTTTCAATTTAAATAAATTACTATATCTACTAAACAACTTTACAAGTATATAAGTATTTTTATTATTTTTTATACAATTATACAACACCATTACATCGGTATTTAATATACATACTCTTTGGGACGCATAAAACAACTTTGGGTAGGTTATATTGTTAGACATCTACCTACATGGTGTTTGTTGGCTTCAAATAATACGTTAGCGAACAAGTATGAGGTAACTAAGACAAAATCATATAAGTCATGAAAAGTAATTATTGTTATATTTTTTGGCAATTTGTGCTTATTTGTGTCATAAATAACACGTTTAATTGAACTAGTTATGTCACGATCAAACTAAAACAATTAATAAGTATTTGGTAAATACGTTTTATGCTTAAAATGATTGAAATGTGAAATGAAGATATGTAACGATTGTTAATAAATACAGCATTGTCTATATATTATACATCAGTACCTAGTTTTAAGATATAAAATGTTATAAAAAGTCATGGTAGAGTTTTGGTAACATTAGTTTAAGGTACTTATCTGAAAAGGCGTGTTATTGTTCAAGACACGTGAAATATATTATGACCAAAACATCGATATTTTGATCCAGGTTCGAAGATCTAGGTTTACCGAGTTACCGTACGAATAAAGTTTCGCAACACTGCGAACAGGGTTGGTAGATTTTGCATTCAGATCCATTTTGATTCTATTCAATGAAGGGAAGTATCTACAATGGTAACATTTAAATTAATGTTTCGGTCCACGATATTCAGTGGAGTCGTAAGGAAAGTCTGACAAGAGCTGGGCTTTATTACAAAGTCTTGAATATTTCTGTTTTACGAATGATCATCATTTCCATAACACTATATACTTGTACGCATTAAATTTACAGGAATATAACTCGTCTCTCTATTAACAAATGATTGAATTCACTTATTATTCTCATTCGATAGCCATTCGTAAAAACGACAAACCGAGTGATTAAGACGCATCCAGGGAGTGGTAGCGATAACATAGTTCCGCATAAATCCTGTAAACAAACACGTCATCACTAACATTTTTCTAACACAATTTCTATCTGGTGCCCAATACTCATAGCCACCGCTGCACGCAATCTGATTGTTTCGGTTCGTTCGCGGCTAATACGTTCCCTGACTGGGCGCGGGTGTGTCACAGTATCCAGTATGAGCGTAGTGTTAACGGAAGTACCTCAGTGTGAGGGCTATTGTGAGTTTACCATTTAAGTGACCGATAGCGATAGCGTTCATGAAGGTCGCATGTTTGTATGGAAAAAGAGTAGCGCCTCTAGCGGAATCGATATAGAACTAAATTTGATATCTCAATAGCGTTTTCATAGCGCCGAACGTTAGAGTATTTCTGTTTCTTGTCTTAAACGCCTTTTGCTAAAAACAAAGTAATTGCATCTGCATCTAGTACAGTACAGCTTTGCTTAACAAAAATTTACATTGCATGTTTTATAACAGTTAGAAGTTTGTCCAACAGATAGCAACTTGCCTAACTCATGAACGTCGTACGTAATTTGGGTAACAAGTTAAATTGAACTAAATGCAGGCGTAATAGGGTAGGTACTAATGTCGCGTCATATTTTTGACAGTAAGCTCGCGAGTTGAAGATCTCGCAACCGACTTCGGCAGTGCTTAAAGGGTAAACTCATAATAGTGCTACGGGACACAATTTCGTTTAGCGGCTAGCGTTGAGGCGGTCGAGGTGTGGCGGGGAGCACGCGCGATGACCGCACAGCGTGGCTCGCCGCAATCGTCGCAGCAGCGACGTTTGGCGCTATCAGATGCGCTCCACGTAATTACCTGACGATGAAAACAGAACTTTATGACTAAAGGATTCGTGAGTGACTCTATCCATTGTGAACCTCTTAACTCACGTGTTTTAGTCGGTGATGCCGACTGGTTTCGGTCCATTCGTTACATTCGATAAAACGACAGAACTGGCGAGAGAAAATATCTAGTACCTTAACGTTCCAGTGCACAGATGTTATGGCGATGCAGAACTCTCGGGTGACACCTACACCACGCGGTAGTTTTACCACATTTGCGTATAACGCAAACTCCCGGCGCACTCTCAGTTCGTTGCACCCGATGGTTGACGCGATGTGATGATGGCTTACCAGGGAAGGTACCGAAGCGGCCGGTGCGCTGGCTGGAGCCGACGTACCAGCCGTCATCGCACTTCTCCAGCACATACACCGTGTCGCCCTCGTTCAGTTCCAGCTCATCCGGGTTCTGCGGCCGGTATTTGTACATAGCTCGAAATCTGAAATGAGTTAATGTAAGTTAGTAACAATAAAGACAGTATACAAAACAAAAAAAAAAACAAATAATCTTCACTGTTTAATTTTTTTTGTATTTCACGCAGATGGAATCGCGAGCAGTAGTTATTCAATAAAAACCAGCTAGTCTTATTGCAAGTTAGGCAGGCCTCTGGCAAGAAATGGACGCTTGAATCAACAAAGGGATCGAAATAAACGAGATCATTTGGGCAAAGATGTGTGTCAAAGAAGTTGAAAGCTTTCGTAGAATTCTGACTTACGGCACTGCTTCAGCGTTGGTGTCCACGTACAGGGGCTCCGTATTATTCAGATCTACACCAGCGCCGGTGGGAGGGCCATATCCTCGTTCCGACGGTGTCAGTAAATTTTGTGGTGTTTTTTTTGCATACCCTGAAGAAAGAGGTTAATCACATACATCATCACATTATACAATAACACCAGAACTTGCAAGCGAAACTGTACGAACACCTCAGTGGTCGATCGGTTATATATCTCATGTGTCAAACAAAACAAAATAATTACGAGATCCACTAGAGAAATAAAAAGTTTTTTCGCAGTAACATTATGGACAATTCCAACTTGTTCTAGCCATTGTTTAAAAATACTGACCAGGCAAAGGCTGAGTGGCTGGAGGTGCGTTGGATAGAGCCTGGCTATTTTGTTGCGGGGTGTAGCTGTGTGGGCCCATACTCCGCTTGGCGGAGCCGTTTAGTAGCCCATGGGCCGCTGGAGACGACACTGGCTTGTCCGTGCTCAATATCGGTTGCGCTTCTGAAACAGGTTACATTAAAATCAGTCATCATCATCACAACCCATCACTGGCCCACTACTGAGCATTGGTCTCCTCTCAAGGTGAGAAGGGTTAGGCCATAGTCCGCCACGCTGGCCAAGTGCGGAATGGCAGACTTCACACGCCTTTGAGAACATTATGGAGAACTCTCAGACATGCAGGTTTCCTCACGATGTTTTCCTTCA
>DWLO01003419.1:0-10990 GCA_018245335.1 Dalla quadristriga | reverse complement strand
ATGCTCCAGGCCTCCTCAGTTGTGAGGAGAGACCCGTGCCCTGCAGTGGGCCATTATGGGTTGCAGCCAACTAACTAACAGTCCCTCGTGCAGTCCTGTTTGTAGTTTGTCACAGATGTCCATGGACAGTGGATGGCAGTGGATGGGTGGACTGCATGCTCGTTTACTATTCTCATCACAAAAAAATGGACATGAAACTAGACCGTAGAATAATATTTTCATTAAAACATAAAACTAATAGATTAGGCGATTTTGTGTAACAGACGGGTACGGACGAGGCAAGAGTACAATGTGCAACTTGCAGGAAATACGCCTGAGTGCGTATCAATGCTGAGAAGCTTACGGAGATCGTGATAAGAAATTCAACGGGAAACAGCACAGGTGGAGAAATAAGGAAAATGATCTCTGATAGCTGTGGTGGAAGTCCTTTATCTATATACCTAGTCGGTTCATAATAAGTTCTGTCACAAACACTTGACTAAATAACTTTTATAACTATTTATATTTCTTTAAATTATTTATATGAAAACAAATGTAATTAAATTGAAATTGAAATTTTATTTAGGTTATTCGAATTGCCCTCCCTGATCTTGAATACAGGCCCTCAACCTTCGAGGCCAATCGTCGATCGCAGCACGTACTTTTTCCTCCAAATGTTGCCATATTTTGTAATACAATGGGTTAAATCTGGGTTGGAAGAGAGACTCGTCGTACCGGATGAAGTTAATTCCTTGGACGTTCAGCCAGTGTTGTGTTTATTTTGACGTAAAGGATAACATAACTCAATATTTTCAGAAAAACACCCCTAAAGTGGTAGAATAGGTGAACGTAGTTTTATATCTAACTTATATCTTTAAGTCAGCAAAAATCCCGCCATCTGAAAGCTATCGTTGCATACGCTGCATACACCATTTGAGAAACAATATTTACGTGGGTAGAGCCGTAGCCAAAAGCTAGTAATTTATAGGTACCACTGATTCTAATTGGTCGGTGCAGTCTGCGGTCACTATTATTATTGTTACCAAAGTCAAACATGACCTGTCATGTCTAAGGTTGGGCACAGAGGTGTTGCTACTCATTCGGGTTATGTTTAAATATAATGTGGGGTAAGAGCGAGTTATTATGGCACAGTTATTGCGATTTGGCCGGCTGTACCCTGTGTAGGACGTATATACGCAACTTAATAGTCAATACTCAATATTTTATTGCAGTCATAGTGGTTACGTAGGTCTTACATTTGGTATAATATTTAAGGAGCACATAATAATATGAACCCTATTAGGGTATTGCAAGTATAGTGAGAGCGGACCGATCTGTATTATTTATTAATTATATTATTCTTCAATTTCAAAGATATTCATGTCGTTTTACTTTCAGGGTTGGGCGACAAATTAATTGATAACTAATAAAGTTTTAATCACTCATTTACTAATGATTAATTAATGAATAGTTCTTATATAAATGAAAACCATGAAAATATTTCTTAAACCCTGACAAAGTATAGAGTCTTGGCTGTGGGTACAATAGCCTTCTAAAATATTCAAAGATATGAGACGTCTCCGTGGCGTTGGTTAGTGACCCTGTCTGACGAGCCGTGGGTTCCGGGTTTGATCTTCGGCCGGAGCAGACATTTATTTGGCAGATAAATGTTTGTACTCAGGTGTTGGACATTAAACGGACGTTTATTTGTTTCTTTACTTACCTACTTAACTGCCTAAAGAAAATCTATAAGAATAAATATAAGTAAGTACCTACTAAATATTAAGGTTTGATGATGGACATTAGAACCATGAATATTATTAGGTCTGGTCATCTTGATCATCCTCTTGCAGTTTGCAGCATACAATTCGCGTAATACTCGTATCTACTTGCCTCATCAGAACATAACATTGCATCGTTTGAACGAGACATCATCATCAAATCAAGTACCTAATCGTACATCGCGAACCTAATAGATTCGCATCCGTTGCTTGTTGCTTAGATCCTTATTGGCAGGAATCATGCAGTGGAAATAAGTAATTTCCAAAATGGAATTCTTTCGGTTCATTTCTGTGGACGGTATAATAGTAGAAATTTAGTCGGTAGGTCATATTTGATACGATTTTAACGCTTACCTGTTTTGCATAATACTTACTTGCCCAAATAATTTGGATTTATGGAGAAAGTTCGTCGTGGGCTCACTTTGACTAAAAAACCTAAAGTACAATGGCGTTTAATGTTGTTTTCGATTAGACAATGACCTTTAGATGTAGTTACATCCGTGTAAATTGCTAAATTTGAAACAATGAAACCTCCTACCAAGGTATTTCACAGTGTAGCACAATACAATTGTCTTTTGTATTGACTTCTTAAGTTGTTACTTTCGTCCTTAAATCTGTCATGGTAGACATACAAATACAATTAAAACACATAAGACTTAAATAGATTAAGACGACACTTCTCAAATTGTTACCTTCTTCTTTAATTAAACAAATCATAGTAAAGAAATTACAATTTCACGATAAATTACGGGTATTATAAAAGCGAAAGTGGTTTGTTGGTTTGTCCTTCTCCACGCAGCAACGAAACAAAGGATCGACGTGATTTTTCATAGAGATAGTTTACGGGTCGAAGTTTCATAGGCTACTCTTTATCCCGGAAAAATACTCGGCTCCGGAAGGGTGAGCTATTTTTATGTGGGCGGTGCCGTGGACAAAAGCTAATCAAAACTAAATGTAAGCCACAAAGATTATAACAGAGTTGATATTAACGTCTAAACTTGTCGTAGGTACAACTTGTCTTTCATGCAGTAAACGTTACCTAGGGCACATATTACAATTTACGGAAGAGATAAGTCTACAATCAAACACAAGCTTAGAGCGTTGACAGATATTATAAGACCAATAAGCTTAAAATAGATACACTTGTCTCTATATAACATTATATATTACAAAGATTTGGAACAGGTTGGTAAATTTTGGCGCCACGTAGTTGAAATGCTATAATAGCTACACACGGATTTGGATCTAGCTAATTTGCTTGTAATTACAATGTCAATAATTTACTTTAATAAATAATAACATATATGCACATAAGAATCTTCATAATATTATACAAGTACGTTTCTAGAGTAAGTGTCTATAATATATTGATCAAGATTTACCAATCAGTTAAATAAGTGACCTAATAAACAGAACCATTTACATGACGACACACATTTTAACAAAACAAATGACTGTTTATGCTCCATTTCTATTATTATAATTTTTATAAGTAGATGCAAACTGCTCGTGACGTGGTCATTGGCAAGAACAGAAGGTCAATATCAGCAGCGACACTTACCTATTGCTGTAATTATTTTTATCAATGAACTTGATACGCTTTAGTAGGTTACGGGCATACTTTGTAGACAGCGACCTGTTTTCGAACAATGACCAAAACCTAAGTTTAGAACCCAACCCACATTGAGCCATGAATTATGGTGTTGTGAACGAATGCGACGATGCGACGTAGAATGTGCATTCAGTATTAAATTTGTAGCTTGAAACTAATATAATCCATACGCACTGGCCTACAAAATGTAATCATAAATCAGTATGATTTACTACTCAATACAATCATGATTCTACAGACGATGGTTTAATTCGCAATTAGACCTACAACTCACATTTGGCATGTCATACCGAATTACTATAAGTAGTATTTAGATTGATACGTCGGCTAAATAAAATAGATAAAGGTACATGTAAAAAATATAAGCCTGTGTGATTTTTTATATTATAGGTACCTTCAGGTTCTCATATTACATTTGGTACAAAAAAGTGATACAAAACACTGAGCTTTGTGAGGTTGGTGAATGATTGTTATTGAACCACGTAGGTAATAACTACTGAACAGATTTTTAAGCAAATATGCTATAGTATGAAAATGCTTGAATCCCGGAGAAAGACTAGTTCCCCGACTGCGTAAGAAGGAGAGTTATGTTTTTCGAGTGTTTATTTGTATGTATGTATGTATTTCTATTTCTTTGTCACGCAGTGTAGCCTTAACAACTTGATGGATTTAACTAAATTAGGTGTGTTAAGATGCGTCTTGGCGCGCAAAATGTCTTCGGCTATGAGAAATTTGGAAAACATCATTATGTCAGCTGTCAGCGGAATTTTTCACCGCGATAACGGCACTCTTAAGGCGCATATAACGGCTTGATGGATTTTGATAAATAGGGTGTCGTTTTATCCGTCTTCATATCCGAAGTGACATCTATAATGATTTTAGAAAAATAAATATGGTCGACGTAGCACAATTCGTTCATTATGTTTGTGTGTGCGGATAATATTCCAAGAAAAATTGTGGTCGTTGTCCTTAAATCTCTTGTCCGGGTACATTTCCAGCTTCAATAGAGAGATGATGGCATCTCCGGGTCAGCAAAAAGATGTCACATAAAAAACATTAAGTAATAAACACCTTGAGCCATAGCAACAAGGTGAAAAAGACATTGCACTCCTCAAGGCAAATGGTTTACTTTAAGATTTTACTTTATGTTTTTGGACTTGCGTACGTGTATGTGCTCGTTTTTTGCCTTATTGCTGCTGATAAAACGCTGATCGTGGAGTAGTCGCAACTTCAACATTACGTGATCAGTATTAAGGTCTAAGTACAAATGTAGACACCGAACGAAGATTTTTCTTACGCAACTTTTTTCCACAACTGACTGATATTACAATTGAATAAATTATGTACCGGATAACTTATAAAGCTAACTACTACGAATAATGAGATAAAAATAAATAAGTACTAATCAATTATAAAAATGACTTCTCAAGAACTCATATGGGCGGTAAATGTAAAATCGGAATAGGTAGGTAGGTATAGTTAGGTACCAGAACATTACCACTACGTGGGTCATATAGTGTAATCACAATTTTCCGGTATTATCTCTGAATGAATACAAAGGTACTTATTCACATTATGTACCTACGTAGAAGAATGCCGCAATTGGTCCGCATAGCGATGAGATTATGTAACTATACTTGTGCCAACAAAACAACAAACCTGTGCTTACTTGCGAATCATTTTAAAAGCAGGCTAGTCTTTTACGTCCCAATTTTACGATTCGTTAACAACATTGTATATAGTATCAGGTGATTTAAAAAATATAAAGAACTAAATATTCCATAAATATGACACTTTACTCATTTTATGTTTCTTTGCTTTCAGCGCTTGAACTGACGAACGGAGAAGACTTCGGGTATGATGGAGTAATAGGTAGGAATTATTACTATTTTTTTTTGTTACGGGATTTATCACTAATAGAAACACCAAAATTTAAGTTAAATTATCAGAAAAACACCTTAATTATGTGCCTTACCACAAAGTGGCGCGGTGTTCTTTTGTTCATTTTACAGTTCTCACATCATTCCATACCACTTGAGTTTAAACAGTCTCTCAACTTATATTCAGGGTCTGTGACCAGCTCAAGACCTCTTAGATGTTTTCGATACCATTAATACTTACCTGTTTGACTTGGAGTTGATTGGACTCATAAGTATACTCCGAGTAATGTAAACCCTGTACAAACGCTTGTAATCGTAAATAGTTCCTCAAGGTTAGCTGTTAAAATTGATTTGTCACAGTTGCCATCTGGAACTTTCAATGGAATCTAAGTACTTACCGTATTAAAACGTAAACCTGCCTATAGTGAGATAGCGCTTTAAAAACCGTTTATCCGTTTGGCCGATAGCGTAGATTGGGTTATCACCTTATCTTGACTTAAACTTTATAAGAAACTTTTGTTCAAAGGTTTTTATCTTTTTACCCGACAGCGTTAGAAGGAGGTATGTATGTATGTATATTTCTTTGACACACTGCTGGATGGATTTTCATAAATGAGGTGTTGTTAGATTCGTATTGATGCACAAAATATATCATAATATTATGGCGCCATCAGTGGTATCTTTCGTACTTGTTTACTTTTTTATAAATAACGGCTAACTAGTTCCTTTAACTGGAACAAATAAAAATAAATAAATAAATTATACTAGGGCTTTCCCGCGACTTTGCTTGTGCAGCTTTCTCTACATTTACGCGTGGCATCTTGAATTGAACAACTCGGTCATAAATGACACTAAAAAGTTAGGAATGAATTAAATTATTAGAAATGAAACAAAAACCCGACTGCAAGAGCACTTGACTCAAAAAGAAAGGTCTAAAATGAATATTTTAAAAGTTATCGCAAGCAGAGACAAACAAAAGTCGCATAACATATTTTTGCCTTAGTTTTACTTACCTAATAGATTTGTCTCCGCCTGCGATAACTTTTAATATTTCATACTGAGAGCTGTTAGAGTTAAGAGATATTGCAGTAGTTTTTTTTGAAATATTTTAATTCATTATATTAACATAATTCTACCTTTTCACTGTAGTGTGTGTGAGGGAGGGAAGGTGTGGTGTTTAGGTGCATGGAAGTGGTTAAGTTCTTAGGCCTCCACGCTGTTCAAGTGTGAGAAGTGCGGGTTGTCAAACTTCAGATGTATTAGATTTCTTAGAATACTTGCAGGTTTATCTGGATAGACAATGTCTACCCTGACAGGGTTCGGGCAGGGCAAATTTCTGAAGCAATATGCGTTTCGGTCGGAAAAGTGTAGTTTACGGCACGCTTAAACAAGGTTCGAACATTTCAGTCCATAAATATTACAAAAGCGTACTGTGAGTAGCTTCAAAAAAGGCTATGCCCTGTTCGAGGATCACTGGTGTCCTTGGGCTTAAGTTTACCAAATGATTCGCTTTCTTTCTTAAAATCAGTAGGTAATTTTAAGGAATTTATTATAATATACATTTTTAATACTATTATGTATTTAATTGACTTTTGTTGTCCGTGCCGTTTGTACCTTATAACGAAATAAAATCTTGAGTTTGAGTTAGTGGCCACTTAACACCAGGTGACTCGCCCATTGCGAGTCTACTCCACGCTACTTTATTGACATAAATTTATCGCAATATTTTTTTCTTAACCCATAAACTTGGTTCGACACATGTAAAGTCGAAGGGTTAAAGCAAAGTACTAAAATAAATGAGCACTTTTTCTAATTGATTATGTCACAAGGGCCTACGCACTGGGGCGAGCGATACCGGGAGTGCACGGGCAAGCATCAGAGCCCCATCAACATCAACGTGTTGCGCGTCAAGCAAGTGGCACTGCCGGACATCGTGTTTGTGGGCTTCGACGATCCCATCGACAATGTGCACGTCACTAATAACGGACACACTGGTGAGTTAATTCTCTGAACGTTTTCGTAAAAATAAATGTGTCATTCTCTTGAAAATATCGTATTCAACACGTATTCAACACTGTTTTTATGCAATGAAACTTTGCGGGCGGGCATAAATAATTTTGTTTACTTGCTTTTGTTTTTTTGTGACACAATAAGGTCGAGGAAACAGAGAAGAGAACGAGGGACTAAATTTAAAACAAGTTTCTTTATAAGAATATTTGATCATTCGAAACAAAATAATATTCACAACTTGGTAGTTATTTACAAAAAAACGTTCTCATGAACTAAGTATCTATCCAATTTGTGACGGCATTACCGGCTTTTTATTATCACGAGAAATCATACTGGCCACGCGCTAATGATCATTTAGAATAACGAACGTGTTCCGCCTGAAATTATATTGTGTTTATTCTTCAACTATTTTTTTTCTCTCACATTTGAGTCCACCACGCAGTCATCCTTTTGTCCAAATTATTTCTAACTCATTATAGTCATTATACTTGAGCTTCTAATAGTAACAATTGTCAGAATGTTATAGAGACACATTGCCAGGTCATTATTCAATTCTCACGGCCCTAGTTACTCGTATCTAATTACTCTTGAGATCGGTTCAATTGCAGACATAAAATGATGCGTTTTATAGACTGACGGACTACAAAAAGCAATAGGTACTTAATATAAACGAACCGAATCAGCAGGATATACTAACGGACATAAAATTGACCCAGTATCAATTCAAAAAGTATTGATAGCTAACATTGATTGACACAAAAGTGTAACCTTCAAACCTTAATAGAATATTAGATTACTTATGTCGCCACTTTGATAATGATCTGTTTGAAACTACCTAAGCTTGTAGACTAACTTCCAATGATTTTATCTTTCTTCACCTGTTTAAATTTATTGTTCGTCCGTTTCAATCTTTGAAATGCTTATGACACATTAATGTCTGCTCGGTGCGTTAGTCGGTGCACATTATCATGCACGTGTAAAGCAAAATTGCATATCTATTATTATAAAAACAAAGGGAAGTAATCATTTAGAAACAGTCTTGTACTTACCTATATACCACAATAGGAGTCTGTGTGTCTTGGCTTGGATGCGCATGTTTTAGATAACAGTGAATAATGCATTACAGTTCAATACTCTTTAGATAGGTCACGTTATTACTGTAAGTCGTATATTCCTTTTCTGTGTACCTATATTTACCAATCAATACATGCACTTTTTATTTGCAAATTGTACAGATCGTAAATTGGTATATATAAATTGGTATGCATAAAGGATTTTTTGTATCCAGTTTATCTATTTATTTGGTAAACTCCAAAAATAATGTTTAATCAATTAAGTTTAAGTAGGTGAACATCTCTTCGATTGTCATTAAGAAGTGAATTTACATGAATATTTAGTCCGTATGGACAAACATACCACGGTCCAACACATAACTTCGAAACTTTAAAAGTGCGTTCCAGCAGGAGAGCGAAATCGTAACCACGCTGCAATCTGCTAAGATTACGATTATGACATAAGGGAGAACTAGGGTAACATTCACCACTCGGCCATTACAGCCTGGGTAGCATTAGAAACCCATGCGAGCACAGCTCTCTTCTCACAACTGAATAGGCTTGGAGTGTACTGTAAACCGTTCCAACGCTGATTGGTAGAGGGTATATGAGAACACACCATATTGAAGAAAAAGTTGTTTGTCATTTCTTAGCTTATAAGCTTATATTATATTAGTTGCACATGTTTACAAAAAATTTCGGTTACACTTTTTTTTTTTTACAATGTGTTTTTTGCGCGTAAAAAACTACAAATACTATTTTTTTTTTCTTGGACGGAAAATACTAAAAACAAGGTTCTATATAGATATATTACTTATTGTCGGACGGATAGGTAATACAAAAAAAATATGTCTACGAGTATATTACTGGATGTTTGCACCAAAATAGACACGTACTGTATCGAACTTGTATGAAACAAAATTAAATGTCAAACGTTTTTTGTTGATTATATTATTATTTCTATCTTGATAGATACATAAATAGAATACTTTTTATTGTACACACAAAGTAATTACATCAACAATATACACATAAGACACAGTACAAAAGGCGGTCTTATCGCTATAGAATAGAGTATAGAGCAATCTCGTTCAGACAACCTTTGATGTTATTAAAAAAACACGCCGCGATACTATAAGCGCTTTCCATTATTATTGCGATGTTAAATAATATAACCGCCTAGATTATGTTTTTTTATTTGTAATCCGCAGTGTTAATCGAGGTGCAAAACGAGCCGCATCCCCGCGTCAGCGGAGGTCCGCTGGACGGAGACTACGTGTTCAGCCAGATGCACTTTCACTGGGGCGACAATGACACCCTCGGCTCCGAGGACAAGATTAACCACAGGAGGTAATGATCGTTACGGTAGAATTTAAATAGATAGAAACTTTATTTGCGCGTACAAAACTACAAATACAGATATAAAATATATATATATTTTTTTAATAACCTTTACTGTCCCACTGCTGGGCAAAGTTCTCCCCCGTGGACTTCCACTTCTCTCGACAGGCCGCTGTCTCCCACCAGGCTTCCCGGAACATATCTAAATCGTCACGCCAACGCTTCTTCGGCCTGCCCCGGCTTCGACGCTCATAACCATAATTGCCATAATTGTTGGATACAATACAATACAATACAATACTCTTTATATTACACAAAAAAATAAAGACACAAAGTACAGTAACATAAATACAGTAACAGTTTACAAAAGGCGGTCTTATCGATAACAGCGATCTCTTCCAGACAACTTTGGGATAGTTTACAGGGATGTGTAGATTAGAGGAGGGGTAAGGGTTACCTGGAGATGTATACCGGTTCCATCCATCATCAATTATTATTATTATTGTCGCAGTATTTAATTTGACGAAATAAACGTGTGTTCTCCATCTATCCTCCTATCAAGTACGCCTCCACTAATTAGTGCCACTCCGCCCAGTCGCCGCGCGACCATGACCGTGAACGTATCGCCTGAACCTGTGGTTCAGCTTGTGAGTAGCTGTAGCTTCTCCCATGTGGTAGACCCAGTACATCGGTCGACCTTATAATGTCGACATAAGTCCTCAAGCATCGATGAGGTGACTGCCCTGTTAAATCGTAACCCAATACTTACTCAACTCAGGCCCCATAATCTCGTTCCTCGTACAAATGTTTACTCTTACTTGACCATAACTGTGACTCGCTCGCTTCACCGTGAGCGATGGCAAGGCAGGCGGTTCTATCTCGGTGGTAGAACCTGTATACGGTACTTTACAAAAAACGTTACGACAAATAAATAGTTTACAACTGTCTACCCTATGCGGGTACAATAATATTGTCACCGGTTTGATGACTTTTCGAAATTATGTGCGCTTTAAGTAATTGAATATGAAGGAAAACATCGTGAGTAAACCTGTATGCCTGAGAGTTCTTCATAATTTTCTCAAATGCGTGTGAAGTCTTCCAATCCGCTCTTGGACAGCGTGGTGGGCCGGTGATGGGTTGTGATAATGATGATAACTCTCTGTAAATGTACACTCGAGCATAAAAACGACTAAAAACATAATCGGTCACATATTCATATTAATATTCACATTCATATTCACATTCATATTCATTACCATTTATTTTGCTTTAAATGTGGTACAGTTTAAGTTGGTAGTTTGCATAAATTACTTGTTTCTCACATTTAGCTACACT
>DWLO01003418.1:0-10994 GCA_018245335.1 Dalla quadristriga | reverse complement strand
GATCCGAGACGTGGTCGCTTACAGTAAGTAGGCCTCGCTCGCAAGCTCAAGGTCACTCGGCGTGCTATGGAGAGAGCAATGGTCGGTATTTCGCTACGCGACCGAGTTCACAATGCAATCTCGCAATCAGAACACGAACAAAACTTACAGACAGGTCGCAGAGTTAGCAAGCTGAAGAATGCGCAGGCCACGTCGTTCGAAGCACTGATAACCGATGGGGAAGAATAGTCCTCGAAAAGAGACCACGACTTGGAAAAAGGTGCACAGGCCGCCTTTCGACTAGGTGGACTGAAGACCTGAAGGAAACAACGAGAATCTGCTGGATTCAGAGGACAAATGGCCAGTCGAAGTGAAGTCGATTATGAGAGGCCTAAGTCCTCTAAAATCTGATGGAGGGGTGTAAGCAGGATTAATATCATGCAAAAAATGCACCCATAATAATAAATATTAAACAGTCAACAACTGGCAAAAATCGTCTTACTAAATAAATGGATGGAATGGAACCTAAGTATCATGCGGGCGTGCTAGTAGGTATTGATTATTTTAAAATTAAGAACGCAAAGTTGGTATAGAGGAAATCGTGAGAATTTCTTGTTTGGATTTGGTGAAAATAAATTTACAATTTAAACGCGTATGGTGTAAGTTGCTTGATTTTTAGAATTCAAATGGCTGTGTTGTTGTGATAAATAAATAATTGGCCGACCGCCGCGCCACAGCCGCTGCGGTTGACCAAGTCGCCCATCGCTTGCGATTTACACCTGCGGGATATATTCGCTTCTTTTGTTTGACAACAATGTTTGTACACAACATTTAGCTATACTATGATGTTATTTCTGGATTACTAGGGTGACCCATCATGGACAAGGAATGGAAAAGTTAGGCCAAAATTTCGAACCTGCTTATTTTACCCAACCTGGTATTAGGTATTAAGGGGTTGCCTCATAGTATGGTATCAGCTCCGATAAGCTAGCCTAATAAAACCCATGCATAGAGCTAATTTTGCAGTATTGATTTTCAAACATGGTGTTTTTATGATAACACCTTAAAATATTGTACTGTATTGTATAGATTATTGGAAAATCTTACATAAGATACTGTATTTACAATGGTTAAGACAAACACGACTTGACGTTACTAACGTAGTATGTAGGTTTGTCGAACATTGGTTGACCTAGTCTATACTAATTAATTCTGAAGTTTGATATTACAAACAGCGTGTCTATTAAAAGTTATAGGTTCGTAAGTACGTATGTATGTATTATTAAAAAATACTGATGGATACATCAAGGAAGTATTTTACTTTGATGGCAACTTGGTAGATTAAACGGTTTTGGAGGGATGACGAGACCTCTTCGTGACTATTCACGGTTATAGTATTGAACTAGTGTACGTCAAAACAAATATTAAGTTGTAATTCTGACAGGGCGTGGGCGACGTAGGCGTGGCTACGCTCCGCCCAACTTGAGCCCGCCCTCGCCCTTAACCACCTTTTCACGAGAATCTGTAACGCTTTTTCAGGAGTAGGCAGTGGGTATCTAACGGGCTAATTAAAACACGACCGCGGTTTAAGTAAAAAAAATCCGTAGGTACCGAACCTTTGAAGAGAATGTATACAACACTATTTTTATTTTTTCAATTTCTTATTAAAATTAAGACATATCTCTACTGTTTTATTACCGTTAAATAGGTACCCCACTTTATTTCACGTTAGATGTTTACACTGATTTTGACAAAGTCAGCATTAGGTTAGTTATGAGGTTCGTGAGAGCCTCAGCAGCCCTCGGGGCAGATAAACTCGTTACGGCAAGATATACCAGCGCTAGCGGTGCCGGAGCGCGCGGGTATCCCTGTAATCTCGTTGCGACTTCCGACCCCGTCGTCGACTTCGATTTGCCCTAAATTAGCTTTTGTACTCGATCGACAATCTAATTTTCTTTCTTCTAAAACATTTTTCCCGCGATTCACGTTACTTCACTTTATTTGACAAATAATTCTACTCGCATAGACGTTAAATGCAGAGGCGTCGCGTTCGGGAGAAGCAGTCGCATCTCGTCGCTGCCACTAAAAGCTTCTTGTTGACGTAACGTTCGATTCGAGAGGCACGGCTACGTTCTTGTCCTTATAATTGATTGCTTTGTCGCGTAATTTGTTTACCGACGCTTGAAGCGGGCCATCCTCGCGGGAGCGGAGCGTCGCTCGTCCTTTCGTCATCGTCCTCGTAAATAATAAATGCCTCCAGATGCCGCGCACCGCTGCCGACTGCCACCGCCGCCGCCACCTGCCCGCCACTCGCTCATTTCATGACTTGCCATCTTTACGGCCGCGTGACTATTACTACGGCTCCTGCCTACTGTACTGCACTGTACCTGCTACCTAATGATTCAGCTGTCGAGCTCACGCTGGCAATTACACCATAGTGACATTTAGTGACATTGTGCTCACGTAACGTTGTTCATTATGTTGCTATTAAATTGTATGAGGCCCTTATTTAAAAATTCATATAATTAGGATGGAATCATTGCAAAATAAGGTAGGCATTGTATTCACGGTACCGATTTCTGAATAAAATATTCTTAGATATTTGACTGCGAACCATGAAATTTTCAAATACTCATCTTTAATTAGGAATTTAATAATAAAACAAAAAAAATGAGTGCTGTCGGTTGTATTGCGACCCCGGCAATAAGACTTGCTAGATTCAGCTAACTGCTAAGTCGGTGCGACCAGGCAAGACTTGATCGTGACAGTACACCAGACTGTTTTAAAGTCGGGTGCATAACGCTGCTTCAGTGCTTTTTCCACCTCCGAGAAAACTTTATCATCACCTACATATAATTCCTCGGCCTTATCTGACACACAAAAGGTCCCCAGTTGATGTTTGCCCATTATCCAATCTCCCACTGTCAAAAGCACAGGGATCCGGGGCATTAAATCTCGCATAATGTGCAAGATCGGGGTTACTTGGAGGATAAAACAAAATTACTCTCGAGGAATTCCCTGCAAAGCCCAAAGTTCTGCTTTATAAAGCACAGATGAGGCCTCACGTGGAGTACGTTGTTTTTGAAGAGCAAGGCAAGGAATATTTTTTCAACGTGTTAAGATGATACAACGGTTTTTAATGTTTTCAATTCCACAAATTTTCCTTCATTTATAGGACTATGAACCTGATTTTAGAACATATATTTCTTGTCTATAGGATCTAAGTGTCAATAAAACAAAAACACGATTACTTGATATTTGATCAAGAAAATAAAATATGTTAATTATTGTCCATTTTCTGTACAACTACCTAGTATATTTCAGGAATTAGTTAACGGAATTTCTTTTAAAATATAGTAAATGATTATTTCTGAAATGCACTAACCTATTTACTCCATCCGTCAAATACTAGTGAATAAAAATTCAAATGATGTTTGGAGCATACGTTGATTATTTTAGAACACGCGCGATTCTCGCGCAATTCTCAAGGATTTAGGTACATGAAATACTTAGTTGCATCACTGTCATTTTAAAACTAATTTGTTCTCCGTGATTGGTCCGTGATCCGCTCGCTTCATTTTCAAGTAAGGATGATTTTCGAGTAATTCATTTGACGATAACAATATTGATATAAAAAAGCTTTTTTTTAATAACTACTTTAGGCCGCGATCTTATCAGCCGCCCGTCGTATATAAAAAAATCGTCGTATATCAAATCGTAAGAATCGACCACAATATTATCGAAAAGGTTAATAAGTTTAATTTGTTAACAACAGGTACGACGATGTAATAGGAAATGTGCGGGATCAAGTCTGAGCGGAGCATGCACGCTCCTTCTGTCACTAATAGCCCCGTAATTGGTATCGAAGCTCGCCGCAGCCGGATTACTGAGCGTCTAATTGAATGCGAGACGCTGCCTGCCTCGCTGCCGCTATCCACGAATTCAACTACGCCGGCGACGTAATTTTGTTGCGGTCAAGTTGCTCAGGCTCGCGCACGTGCAAGAGCCGCCCCGCGCGCCGCTAAATTACACCATCTTGATGAATTAAATTGCCTCGGAAGCAGGAGCCACCGCCTTGCGAGATCAAACGCGACTCCCCGACCGACAGACTTTAGAATACACTTTTCGCCCGCTGCGAAGTTACGACATCAGATAATCATTTGGTGTCAATTAGCTAATGAAAAATAAAATAGACTCCCGGAATGTAGTAGCACCGTAATTAAAATTACGATGAGGTTGGCATCTGTTTTGAGGATTACAACTGTTCGACATTCTGTACCTTAAACGACGAAGGCAAAGCAGTGGCAACTTATTACGTTCATTAACTGGAGTGAACTGGCGTAATATGAAGGTGGCAGATAATGATGGAATCATAATTGTGTTTAATGTCGGTACCGATACCGGCTCTATAACTTACGACTCTTGTAAACATTGTTGCATACAATTGTATTGCTCTGAAAAATTTACAGAAACATGTAAGTATATGAAATAAAAGTAGCGCTAGTCGGCAGAAACAGGCATGAGCTAAGATAGGTGGCAATAGCGCGTAGAGGAGCACGAGTGGCGCGATTGTTGTATGAGGAATGCTTGTCGGCGTTTACAGTGCGGCGCACGGCCCTGGAGCCGCGCCAACTAATCTCGTCTCAACAGGTAAACGGAGCCGGCCGCCCGCGATGACATCACACACGTTACACGCCCCGACACTCTGATTCACCCCATTCAAAATATCCTACCTACACCAACTGAAAATATGTTAATTGCTACTACGGTGACTTTTTATTTATATTTTACTATTACTACCTATAAATTTACAAACGTGCGTATGTATCATTGAAGCGGTGGTTAAATTTTATGAAAGCTTAACGTTTTAATTAAACGGGATGTAAAATGTAACTATCTTTTTACTCTCATATCCAAAGAAACAAACGCGGCGGCCGGAAGCCAGTAGCGGCACATGCATCGGACAGCAACGCGGCTTGTTATTAACTTTTTAAACGATTGTGTTAATTAGCGCGCTTCACGGAGAGCAGCCCTCGAGCGCCGCAGCCTCGAATAAAAAACAATAAACGATACGTTCCTCCTATTAATTAAACATATACCAAGAGTTTATATTCCGTTCCTCGTTCAACTTTAGTTACTGTTGATAATATTGACTGCAACATTAAGCAATTGTTTCTTTGTACCTTCGTATGCCTCTAGCAGCTCTAGCTGAATGAACTATTTCTCAATTAAGGATTCACAAGGTAATAGGTACAGTTAATGGATATAATTGATCGAGTATACCAAGTCGGGTGATAAGTTCTGTCGGAAATACTCCACTAAATAAATTGCAATTATTTATATTTCTTTATTTATATGAAAACAAATGTAGTCAAATGTAAATTTAATTAACATAATTTAATTTAAAATTTATTCGAAGTTATTCGAAATGCCCGCCCTGATTTTGAATACAGGCCCTCAACCTCCGATTTTTTATTTTAATGTGGCACGAAACATTTCTTGCCAGTATTCGAAATTTAAATTTAACAAGGCTGTGACAGAATTTATAATATGATCCGACTAAGTATTTTTACTAAGAGCTCGTTTGTCATTGTTGCAGCAACTATTCCGGTCACAGCAGGCTGCGGCGGCGGGTGGGCAGGCAGCCGCGGCGCAGTTGCAGCTGCTGCAGCAACAACAGCAGCAGCAATTTCAACTACAACAACAGCTAGCCGCACAACAAGCCTTCACGCAAGCGCCGTACGTCATCAACGCCGGACAGGAGGGGGCGCCGTATGTGAGCGCGCTAATAACGGGCGTCCCGCCGTACTATGGCGTGGCGGCTCCTTGGGGCGTGTACCCGGGGCTGGTGGCGCAACCGGCGCAGCAGCAAGCGCAGCAGCCGCGGCGGCCGCTCACGCCGCAGCAAGGCGAGCAGCAGGTGAACGGGCAGGGCCAGTACATGATCCCGTACTACGACCCCGGCTCGCTGGTGATGGGCGGTCGCAACGGCACGCCGCTGCGGCTCGTGTCGCCCGGCGGCGTGCTCGCGCCGCGCCAGTACCCGCCCGGGCCCGCGCTGCCTGCCGCCTCCTCCGCGCCGCCCGCCGCCGCGCAGCAGCAGCCGCAACCCGGTCAGTACATACATGCGTACACGCACGCAACACCACTCTACCAATTCCAACCTCTCTCAGATACTCGATAATAATAACTTGTTAAGAGCCGTATTTTTATTTTATTTTATTACAATGTAGTGTTATGTGTAAAAAAGGTTTTTTCTTTGGTTAGTTTCGGCGAGTTAAGCATGATTCGATATTTTCAGTCAATTTCTGTCATTGTAGCTATAATTCCATAAATCACACCCAATGAGTTTTTATAAAACTGGCACTGGAGGTTAAGAGCAGACGGATTAAGACTTGAAAACCCTTCTTTATTTCTCGACACTTATTCTATCGTTGTTTTGAGAGATGCATGAATTTTTATATTATGAATTTACATTTCGCATCCGAAGTAACATTACAGGCATTCGTGGTTAAATTCCGACCACACGCAATACTAGTAAAATTTATTCTGTGCCGTCCAAAGCAACTTCTCCGCCGAGGTTCCCAGTGGTCACTAGGTAACCCCTGATTTTGGTTGCGGTCCTGATTTATTATTTAATAATTATTATTTGTAATTCGTATCATAAAAGTTTTACTCCATGGGCGTGTACACGCGGATACATGCTCCCGTTTTTTTTGGTAAAAATATCCGATATTTGTGGAACTGATATTCGCCAACATATTAGTCATAAATTTCCACTTTTTGTTTGTTTTATTGTATTAAAAGGTACCTACATACTTTGTATTGAGAATAAAATAAATATTGGCTGTTACTTAACAATTTAAAGAAATGCGTTATTAGTAAAATAACAAAATAAGTTGAAAACTGCCCCTTTGACGATTGGTAAATAAATACAAATTCGCTATTTAAAAGCGCATACTACAAAGCAGACGGAGCTGTGGACTCCCGTGGTGTCCGAGTACGATTCTCTAAGTACATTGGATTAACTACCAATACTAACATTGGGATGCCCTGGAAAAGTACTTCCGTTTCACTCACTATACCTCATTCACACAGCCTGTTATTTTACAGAACACTGTAGATATGTATGTAATGTATAACATTTTTTACTAAACTAAGTATATATAAATCTATTAGATAATAAACTGCTTGCTTTGAAACTAAAATTCTGTGTAAAAATATTTTTAACTCTGTTCCATTCCATTTGAATATAAATAAAGAAGGCTAATGATGTTAACGTATTTAACTTTAATGGATGTGCTAACTGTACATTTCATATATTCAGTACTTTTATACTAACACATACACCACATACATCAAAGCTTTATTAAGTCCATGATATTTGCACATAATTATGCACATGTATTATCCATATATACGTATAGGCGCCAATATTGTAATTTTACTATTTGGAAATTGCTGTATCTTGATTTTTGTCCTTTAAACACTTCCATCCAACTCTATAAAAACAAGTATGTCTCAAATGAGTAACTACTGTACTTATGGCTTACTCCTAACATGCAATATTTTTATATGTGTACATATTTATAATACACAGTAGGTAGAAACATAATATATGAAATTATAAATTATGGATTTGGTAAAGTTTGAACTTTAAAATTCTTGTACCTATCAGTTTTAATATTTTAAAACATCATTAGTCTATATTTACATTGTTTATCAGTGAAGATTAAGCAGTGAAACATGAAATGCAATTAACCCAAGTCTCCAATAATGTGTTAATACATAATATAATTATACTTACTGAAAATTGTAACGCTTACAAATGACCTTACTCAAATATAAATTATTTTGTATATACAATGGTATTAAAATATATAAATAAACGTTATTTATCTTTGAATTTGTCTTCGTGTTGTCTTGCCATGTCCATCTCTTACTTATTTTAGACATTTTTATCTGTTTGGATTTGGTAGATATGTAATACGTAGCACTAGATAATCGATAATCATAGACTCGTAGCACTCAATTAAATAAAATTAAGTACAATAATATGCTGCTAATATAAGTTTGCCGCTTGGTTGTCTACTTCTCACTCTCTCCCTTCGCTTGCAGCCCAATTTCCGACCGCCGGAGGACTGTAACGTACCAGCGGCAAACCCATTAGTTGCGGCTGTACTTTTGTATACTTGGATTGGTTACCGGCGCACGGCGCACGGCGCACGGCGACATGGTGCGTAGGCGAGGGAGAGGGTGGTCGCGCAGAGTGCTGGAGGTGTAGTGTTGCAGGCGGAGGCGCGGGAGGCGCGGGCGCGGCGCGGCGCGACTCGCTCGAGTTCGGCGGCGGCGGGCCGGCGGCCGCGCTGCAGGAGTATGCGCGCAAGTGGGGGCCCTCGCCGCTGTCGCCGCCGCTAGGCGCGCTGGGGCCCGTCGGGCTGCGGCCCGTGTCCGCCGCGCCCGGCGCAGAGACCGCCAAGTACAGGTGCCCACACGCACACACAACACATACCCACCCACATCGCGCGCCATCCACGACACCGCCGGGACACTGACGTCCTTGCATCTATATACACAAATAACTTTTTGAATTCACGGTAACATTGGTCGGTAGATATTGTTGGGATAACGCGTTATGGGTTTTGCTTTCTGTCTAATTGATTTACCTCACGCGTTTATTATATTCGCTAATGGGAGCTATATACCCGCCAGTTACTGCCCACTCACATAAGTTCTACATGTTCCTTCGCATTCAAAAGGTAGGATGGATATTCTAAAATGTGAAACTCAAACTACATGAGTACACATACAAAGATCTCGACGCGGTAAATCGCTTGCACATGTCCACACTACTATACATTCAATTTCGGTTTGCGTGTCGCGTTTACCGTTGAATAATATGCAGGGACAGTACCTATAAGTAGCGCATTGATCTACCAAAGTCGGTTACATTAGTTACTATGTACGTTATATTTTGTTACAAATATATGTACTCTGAACCCATTCTTTAGACATATCAATATGGCCAAAACCATATTAAACCGATTTCATCACCCTTAATCCAAGAATACAAATACCAGAAATGTCTGCTTCTAAATTTGTTGACAACTTTGAAAATGCGCTCAGGTCACATGTTACGTGCTAATTGTCTGATAGTTAAAATGGTCGTAATGAGGTTATATCTACGTACGTTTTTAATATCGGAAGTAATGTGATACCCAAAGTAGTGTGACCATCTGTCAATTTTGTTTTACAATGCAGAAATGGGGCTCATTATCTGACATTACTGCCTACTTAGTCGGGTTCAGGATCATCTAATCTAATGATTGTATACGGGTTTGGCCGTAAGCTGATGATACATGGTTTTGGCCGTGGGCTCTAGATAGGAGCCCAAGAATCAATTTGAACAATGATGTCAATAAATTTATTATGAATTTATTTCCAATGTACTGTTTCATGTCTAAATTATCTATCACTTTATTTATAGGCATTCCTTTAATTATATCTTTTAAAGTTCACCGGACCAAAATAATTAGATTGGTGCCCATTAGGTGCCAATTAGATGCCCATTTTCATTTAGTCATTAACAGGTTAAAAGCAAACTCGATAGCAAAATCGAACATTTAATGTACAATACAATACAAAATTACTTTATTGCACACCAGAAAAAAAATACAGAACAAATATTTTTGTACGAAAGAAATTAAACTAACAGTATGTCGTTTAAATGCTCTTATGACATTGTATTTAGGTATATGTTTGAATTTGTTAATTGGCAAAACATTACCAAATCAAGGGGAAGAGCTACGCCGCGCCCGTAAACACACTCGTATCTCCGCGTGACGCTACCAGGGCGACGCGGTTCAAGTGCACCCGCCTTTATATTAAAATCAAACTGTCTTGGAGCGTGTCCTACTAAAACGTATAGAGCTGACACTTTAGATGCCGCGCTGAGGAATCAGTCTCATTCGTATCCTTAAACGTTAAAAAATAATGGCTCATTTAATCGACGTACTGTAGTGCAAGATCAATGTTAGCTTTAGCTAATACGCCGTTCGAGCAGCAGTCCTGCGGTGTCGTGAATGCGTCGTGCGTTTGGCCATGCCGTCTAGCAATTTGGTCGATACGAGTGATCGGATCGATCCGCAGCTGCGTGGATGGCCGCCGATGACTTGTATATTGTAAATAGCTTTGTACCTATATCATTGTATATGACCTTATTATCATAACCCGTGTACAGTCGTACCGATCTGTAGGCCTTTTAGCATGCGTATTTAATACCACTTATTATAATTTACAAGTAGGCACGTGCCGCCCTCCAATAGCACGTGCGTATAATGATTTTGAATAGATGTTTGTTTACTTTACAGAGCTGTCAGCAGTTTAGCGCAAGGTTTAACATCCAACGGCATGTTTGGATCATCTTCCTCGCTATTGAGCAAACTTAGCGGAGTCGGAACTATCTCAGGTTGGTACGGTATTGAATCTATGTATTTACAACTACCCGCTTTCTATTTGGCACCTAAATTTATTCATGTTGCTTACATAATGACACACGAACTAGTTCACCTACCGAAACATAGTTTGGTTTGTGTTATATTAACATTGAACAGGAATTCGCAACTGATTTGAGACGTTTTCGTTTAAAATTTAAATGGAAATTTATGCTATATTACACATTAGGTATGTAAATTTCAATATCCGGATAGTTGTTTTTTTAAGTCTAAGAATCATTTTTTTGTATTAATTTCGATACACCTTGTAGTTACTGTCATATTCACTTGAAGAAATCACAATGTTTACAATCGAACGGGGTGTGGTGTACGGGGTGTGCCGCGCCACACCCGTTTGTGATGCAATTCACGTTGCGTTTTGTGGTTCGGTGTACAAAGCAACGCATCAGTGCAGTGCAGTTGCCTGCATCCATCCTAGTTCCATGGACATGCACTTAGTAAAAGGCACCCGTAAGAGTTTGTGTGTTCTTTTGTTGCAGAACTTGTGGGCGGCGGGGTGGG
>DWLO01003417.1:0-10998 GCA_018245335.1 Dalla quadristriga | reverse complement strand
CTAGAGGCGCTACTCTTTTTCAATACTAATATGTGACCTTCATAACCGCAAACGGTAGCGTAACTGTGTAGTTTATTTGCCAAACTCCTATTAGCCCTGCAGAAGCACTGTAATTCCAAAATGGCGCCGTTAATTAAGTCAATGGTGACGTCACGCCGTCTGTCATGAGCGCGCTTACGCCCTATTGGAACGCATTTGAGCACGCTAATATCGATATTAGCAGAATACGGACCGCTGCCGTAGTTAGAACTGTCACAATTAGCCATTGACGGTAGTGATGAGCAGCGACGCAACACGCAACTAGTGTTGTATTATGGTTATCGGTTTTCCATCTAACACTAGATAATGCCACAGGAAAAGAAAAATATAGAGAACTTGAACTACTTTTTTCTATGTAGGAGTACTGGAGCAACCAGAAGTTAGTTTTGGGAGAGGCATTGCTGAAGGTGACGGCTTGGCGCGAATTCGCAGCATTGTCCGCGCGTCTGCCCACCTCTGGTATGGCTCCTCGACCTGCTGCAGCTCTGTGCAGCATGCTTCATGCTTTGGTTGAACCTCTTTACAGGACGTAAGTTTTTCAGACCTACCATGACATGACTAATAACTTAAATGAAGCTGCCATTATTAGTTTGGAAATTATTATTAGTGCAAATTAAGATTTTTTTTGATTTAAGTGTATCACATGATGATATCTTATCTTTCATCTTATCTCGCGTTAATTTTGTACTGCAAAAGGATTTCTTAAAAAATCATAAAAAATAGCATTCATTAATTACTTGTCAACTGATACTGACCAATTTTCATAATTACAGAAGTTTAACAATCGCAAACCGTCATGAACTTCCTAAACACTACATCATTTAACTTATTTTTTAGACACTGTCGCGTTGCACCGAAAATTATTGGAAAACCAATTCCACCATTGAAATCTAGCTTAGCCCCACCAGCTTGCAAAACTTTTGAAGGTATGCAGGAGACAGTAATTCCAGCTCTGATATTATTGGGACCATCTCTTCACGGTGATCCAATCCTGATGTACAAAGTAAGTATATTTAATGTTAAAAATGTTGGACCAATCTCTTTCGTAATCTCATTTCTCACTCATGATTTTTACTGCCATTTTGTGAATGTTACAGATAATTCGTATACTAAGAACATCGCGTTCCTTAAAGGAAGATCCGTTATACCACGAGGCACTTACAGTATTAGATACGGCTATACTACCGGCTCTTACACTGATGGAGGGAAACTGTTGCATGGCCGAAGAGGTTTACACGTTACTCAAGCTTTATCCATATCAGTGCCGGTAATATTACAATGCGACTCATATTTCTATCATCTCTATCTCATATCTAGTATCAAATTTTTCCACATATGAAACGACTTTTTAAATTTCAGTTACTGCTTGTATTCTCGCTGGAAGAACGAATCAGGTGAGCGCATACCGTCTTTAATGCGCGTTCGCGGAAATTCCTTGCAGCGAATCAAGCACATTATGAAACGTGTTTCCAAAGAGAACATTAAGCCACAGGGGCGTCTCATCGGAAAATTGTCGCACGCGGCACCCGCTTTTCTTTTTGATTACATGCTCCTTCAAGTGAGTATACATTTATATCTTTTCAGATGCAAATATCATAAAAAATTCGAATTGAATTTTAATAGCCTAATTTTTACTGTTTAGTTTTCAGTTTATAGTTGGTAGGTTATCAAACACTACCTTGCGTGCATATTCCCGTTCTTACTTTTAAATTTCATACAGTAAATGTTATTTCAAACATTTCAGATCCAAACATATGATAACCTGATTGGCCCCGTGGTGGAATCTCTGAAGTATCTAACGTCCTTGTCTCTGGACGTGCTCGGCTACTGCCTTGTGGAAGCACTGGCCGTGCGGGGCTCGTGCGGGGGGGCGGCGCACCCGCCGTGGCTGCAGGCGCTCGCCGCCTTCGCCGGAGCCGCCTTCAAGAAGCACAATATCGAACTCACGGCGCTGCTCCAATTCGTCGCCAATCGTCTTAAAGCTCATCAGAGGTAAATATCCTAATTAGCCACAATGCTGACTCATGGTGTTGATCGGTCGTCTTTAAGTGATACTGATCATGAATCTTATCGTATCAAATAAATTAAAAATACATTGAAACTAAAAACAAATATTGTTAAGGTAAAATAATGGAAAAAAGTTGGTCTACTTAATTCTAAAACGCACTTGATTGTTTATTGGTCTAGTTTTGTTGCTCTCAGGTAAAATGTATACAGAAAACTACTGTGTAAAATACAATTTGATGTAGGCTAGACAGGTACACTGTATGTACTGTATGTTTTAGCCAAGACTTGCTCATACTGAAGGAGATTGTGCAAAAGATGGCTGGAATAGAAGCGGCTGAGGAAATGACTCCCGACCAGCTGGAGGCCATGGCCGGTGGAGAGCTGCTCAAAGGAGAGGTAAAACACATACCATTATCATCTTAGTTTTTTTAAATAAAATGTTTTTTTGTAACAAGATGTTAGTCTTTGAAGTCTTGTAGAACCATGTCTTTCATATTAATTATACCAAAACAACTTCAACTTGTACCTTCACATTTAAGTATTTTTTTGTGTTATCCATTGTATTTTTTATGGTGTACAATAAAGAGTATAATAATATCGAGTTTCAAACTTAAAGATGTGGTTCAGAGTATATACTTAGTGATGAAAGATGTACACTTATGTATAGCATCTGAATTCGTGTTATGTTATCAATCTCATGTCTTCTTGTACAGGCTGGATACTTCTCTCAAGTGCGAAATACTAGGCGTTCTTCTGTGAGACTAAAGGACGCCATTGTGGGCAACAATTTGGATATTGCTTTATGCATTTTGTCAGCGCAACAGCGGCATTGCTGTGTTTGGAAAGGTATAAATAATTCATATATTCGACAAAATTGCAGAATTTTTTAATGGGTATAATGAATTTTCTTATGAGTTTCCTTGTTTCTTGCAGAATATGCGGAGGATGTTCCGACTCCTGGCGAACCGCCAGGGTCTCAGTTAAAAGTCGTGGGTCGACTGGCCGACCAGTGCCAAGATGCCTTGGTACAACTGGGGACTTTCCTTGCATCCTCGCACGCCCCTGACGAATACGCCGCAAGATTGCCGCCCCTACAGGTAAAACACAAAAAATATTAGTTTTGCTTATGATTTTTATTCGTACATCAGTAAGCTACTATGATAGGTAAGTGGTCGAGCATATCTTAAATATATAGATGGCTTACCGCTTGTAGCAAATTTTGAGCGGCTTCCCTGTATGCAAAGCTCTTTACGTTTATTAGATGTCATCAAAAGTGATGCCATACAAGTTTCTATCATCATCATCACAACCCAGCACCGGCCAACTACTGAGCACGTATCTATCAGGATGAGAAGGGTAAGGCCATAGTCCACCACGCTGGCCAAGGGCGGTTTGGCATACATCACACACACTCACTTTGATAATTTTATGAAGTTCTATGCAGGTTTCCTCACGATGTTATACTTCATCGATGATATGATATGCAGATGCACCGCAGATGATATTTTATTACTTAAAGCGCACATCACTTGAAAAAGTTTGTAATACTCAAGTTCATCTATAATTGGACCTAGTGTTAATCTTCGTTAATATATATTAGATTTAGCCGACCCAGAGATATTGTAAATGAAAATGTATTTAACTTTGTTCAGGAGCTACTCCGAGATTACCATGTGGATGCCGATGTCGCATTTTTCCTCCACCGTCCTGTGTTGGCACAGAAAATATCTGCGAAAGCTGAAATGTTACGAAAGAGTTTAGATGTCAAAACTGATACATTGGAGATGAGTATAGAACGATATACCGCCGCCTCACAGGAAGCTTTGGAACCGATAGTTAATTCAATAACACCCTTATTGCCCACCAGGGTGTGGGAAGACATTTCACCAGAATTTTATGTGACATTTTGGTGAGTTTAATTATTACGAAACTTTGCGCGCGACTCCGCCCGCGTATTCCCTTATCTATGCTACAGGAACCTCTCATATTTCCGGGATACTAATTAGCCGATGAGCCTCTCCGGCCTCTATGCTCTGTGACAGCGTGAAAGAAGCACAAACCAGTAAACACACCATCACGTTTATTATATTTGTAAGGATTTAAGTAGAATTTATACTACCAATATTCATTGCAATTAGCTATAATGGAATTCTGGATTTAAGTCATACAAAGATTGACTTTTTCCACACCTATTGCATTGTAGGTCGTTGTCGATGTACGACCTCCGAGTGCCAGTGGAGAGCTACGAAAGAGAAATAGAGCGCCTAAAAATCGCCGCTTCCACCGCCGCCAAGGACGCGTCTCAAGGAACCAAAGGGAAGAAGGAGCAGGAGCGTTTCAATACCCTCATTGATAAATTACAGGTGATTGTGAAGACATTAAATTTACCTTTTTATTGCTTTGGATATCCAAAGAAAATCATTCTATATAAATATGTATATATTATGTAGAATGATTTTCTACATATGTATATATGTATATATTTTCTTCGAAACTGTGACTTTGCATGCGACGAAGCACACGTAAAATTTGCTTTTCCATACCAACTTTCATCCCATATATATTATTATTAATATTATACTCTCTCAAGAGATGACTTTTTGAAAAAAAAAAAGTAATATATGTCCTTTTCTAGAGTTCAAGCTATCTTCACACCAATAATTAAGAATCCGTTCATTAGTCTTTGCGTAATTGAATAACATCTATATACAACATCTGTATAACTAGGCAAAGACAAAACATTTCAACACCTTTCTCCTCTGTTTGTTAGCAGATTTTGTTTTATTGTTTGGTAGCTTATTAGCTGTATTATTGGTTAGTGATTAGAATTTAAAAAAAAATTGGATACATGCAAAAAATTTAAGTTTTTCTTCAATTTAAAATTATGATTATGGTCGAATTTATACCAATGGGCGAACACTAGTACAAAGAAATACATATGTTGTTCTGTCTATACGTACAATGTTTCTCATTTATAAATATCAGTAATAGTAGTATAGGATACTACAACACGTGTGAAACGTTCGTTGCGCCAGGAGGAGCGACGGCGGCAAGAAGAGCACGTGTCGCGCGTGGCGGCGCGTCTCAGCCGCGAGAGCGCGGGCTGGTTCCCCGCACGCGCAGCCAAGTCCGCGCGCAACGAGGCAGTCACGCGCCTCATGCAGCTGTGCCTGTTCCCGCGCTGCGTCTTCACCGCCGCCGACGCGCTCTACTGTGCACAGTTTGTTCACACGGTGCACGCGCTCAAGACTCCTAACTTCTCGACGCTGCTCTGCTATGATAGGGTAAGTGCAACGTCTGCCGGGTATGTGCGGCGTCTCAATTGCACCGGAGAAATGACTGTCAAAGGCGTATACCATGCTGTAACACGCTGGTCAAGTGCCGATTTGAAAATACCCACCTTTCACACAAGCTTGCGACGGAGATCGAACTCGAGCTATCCTAACAATATGTTCCGTTACTGTGCGGCGTTCCGTTACCCGCAACTCTAGAAATCCTGTTGAGAGGGTGTGAATGTGTTCATTTGTACATTTCAGTTGTTCGGCTAATAATACACTACATTACATTAATGTAGTTAATTGTTCGTTGCAGCTGTTCTGCGACATAACTTACTCGGTGATGTCGTGCACGGAGGGGGAGGCGGCGCGCTACGGCACGTTCCTGTGCAAGGTGCTGGGTACGGCCATGCGTTGGCACGCGGACCGCGCGGCGTTCCACCGCGAGTGCGCGCACTACCCCGGCTTCGTGACTAAGTACCGCGTCTCTAACCAGTTCACGGAGGCGAATGACCACGTTGGATACGAAAACTACAGGTTATTTTGTTAGCATACTAATTCATTTTTCAGGTGCTTGAAACTAGTTCTAATACGGCTGGATCGGGTAGGTAAAAAAAACAATTAAAAAAATATATCGTTTATAAAAATATATTATTTATCGTTTTTTCGTGCTCTGGACATCACGCTATCGGATGTCATGATTCTCGTAATGTGAACATTATAGCGCGCACTGTTTGTTTCATGAAATGTGATGCACGTGAAGTTTTGATACTAGCCGTCAATCTTTCAACTTCAGACTGCGACTAATGCGGTTTAATTTGGTAGCTGATCCAGTTATAGTTGATAATCGCCTCGTGGCTATGAGCGCTTCTGAACATTATTAACCTATCACACTGAATATTATCCTTTCTAATTTTTATTGATCTGGTTTGTTTATATTGATTGTTACAGGCATGTATGTCACAAATGGCATTACAAAATCACCAAAGCGATGGTGGTATGCCTCGAGTCCGGAGATTATGTGCAAATTCGAAATTCCCTGATAGTGCTCATACGTGTGCTGCCACACTTTCCTGTGTTGGCCAAACTTGCGCAGATCATTGAGAGAAAAATTGAAAAGGTGAGTTTCTGATATTTTTTTCTTAGAGAAAGGAAACAAACTTCAATATTTATGCATATAATTTTGCGAGTAATGCCGGCTTCCCGTGTTGCGGTCTAGAGCGCAATACCATATACAGTGTAAATAGATGTCTTATGTATTATAATACTGGTCAAACACATATAAATTATCTTCAATTAAAGGAGGATCTCAGTTCAACCTGTATGTAAATAATAAAATGTGTGTATGTAAATGAATCTTAATATCTTGAATGAATCTAATATATATAATGTATGTAAATGAATTATAATATCTTGAAAATATCTGATCCTGTCTCGATGCGGTTTTTATTTTACTTATCAATAGGACCACTTATCATTCTTATGTATATAGTTATATGAATAAGGCGGACCTTTTTCACTAATGAAAATGATTGTAGTCTGTTAGAAAGTAATTATTTTGTCAACATTTTATACTTATCTTGATTGGTAACAAAGTCTTGATGTTCAACATGTGTGTGTTTATATTTACAATGCTCCATTCATCTAGGTAAAAGAAGAGGAGAAAACACAGAGACCAGATCTGTATGTTTTGGCAACAGGTTACAGTGGACAGCTCCGCAACAAGATGCCTAATATGATGAGGGAAAGTGATTTCCATCAGGTGAGCTGCCATATTTAATTACTAATTATTTGTTGCTAAGCAAGTCCTACACATTAATGCGTTAAAACATTTCATGCCGCATTACCATCTAGCGCCTCTTAACAGTAACAAATAGTAACGTTTATTAATATATACATTTTCAAATTGATTTCATGGTATACTTCTTGATTTTTATTACATTGCAACTCAACAAATGTCTTTAGCAATTGTAGCTCATGCGCCACACATTGGTATTTCATCAAGTAGTTATTACACATCTAAACATACAGACTTTCCTCTTATTATTTTAATATTAAGTAGGAATGATTACTACACTCGGTACCATTTCTAATTGGAAAACTTAACAATTGCATTCGACACTAATGCCAGCTTTGAACTTCTAAGATTAAGGTTAATTTCAAATTGACATCAACGATGAAAACCAAATACTTAGTCATGTCATATTTAGCGGATCGAGATTATGTATGGTGAAGAGTAATTTAGTATTAGTTGTTGTTCGGTGCTGAGGGTGCCATAGAAGAAGTAAAATGATAGAGTTTGATGAGAGGTATGTACTAAGTTAAATAAATGACTGTTCAGTTGAGGTTGAATGAATATGAATGTTGAATGTAAGAAATGTTAATGGTGTTTAAATGTTGAACGCAGTATTTTAGTGTGAATGCACCCGGCCGACGCACGTGTTAGTTTTGCACTTATCTTATTATTGTAGATATTGGTTTTTATTGAAAGAGCGCGTTCGGCAGGCGTGCGTCACACCAACCTACAAGATTTTCGGTTACACCGAACAGATGCATTGTCACGTGATGCCTAATCGTGCCCTGTTTCCCCGAGATCGTGAAACAGGCAGTGGAGGCGAAGCCGGCCGCCGCGCCGCACGACCCCGCTCCCAAGCAGGAGTCCGACACGCCCGTTTCGCCGCCCAGCACCGCCGGTAACACACGACGAAATTCACCATCAACATTATCATCATTACAACAACCCATCACCCGCCCACTATTCAGCACGGATCTCCTCTCAGGATGAGAAGGGTTAGGCCATTGTCCGGCACGCTAGCCAAGTGCGAATTGGCGGACTTAACATGCCTTTGAGAACATTATGGTGAACTCTCAGACGTGCAGGTTTCCACACGAGGACGATGATATTCAATTACTTAAAGCGCACATAATTTAGAAATGTCATAGGTGCCCGAGTAGTGAACCCCGGACCCCCGAGTAGGAGGCCAAAGTCTTAGCCACTAGGCTATCATCGCTATACGACATTACACACTTGCAATTAAGCAGTCTGGGTGTTAATAACAGCATAAAAAAAACTGCCTTCAAAGCTACAAAGTAATAAATAATAACTATTTTGTTTATTTTGAAAAATCCTTAAATATTTAGGAGTTCTTCTATTTTATCAATACGTACTAAACTTAGGAGTCCCCTTAAATTGGGAGTTGTTGGTAAAATCGAGCATCAGATCCGACTGGTTGATTTAATTTTAATGTTCATATACCTAACTAATATTTCATTCATACACTGAAAGCGCCGGTTAAGTGATATAACCGTTCGCTTATCCACGGCGGGGTTCCATAGGCTGGATTAGGGGGTCTATGCAAAGAACACTAGAAATCAGAACAACTAGAGGGGCACAGTACCTTGGTCAGGATGCTGGCTGCATCAAACACTTCGATCACCGGTCTTCACAAGCTGCGTCTTAGGAAGCCAGCGTTCCTCCTCTGCTGTTTTAGATCGCTTAAGTTCGCACTGAGACGCGGTTTCGATATGGACTGTATATTTAGCGGGTGATGAGAGCGGTGCGGTACGGTGATGGTTCACTAGGTAGCGGAGGAATGACGTGAATCGACCACACGCAGCGGCAAGCGTAGCACTCTTCTTGAAGACGAGGTTTCTTCTTGAAGATTAGTGTAGCGTAAAGAGGGTAGAACAATAACTGTATATTAAACAAAATATGGATATAAAAATATTAAAGAGTGCCATAGTTAGCATGAACATAAATATTCGTGGCCCGGCTGCGATGCCATGTACAAGAATCCTTATCGATGTCACTTATTTCAGATGCAGATAAAAAAGAATCCAGAGTCAGTGACAGACGCCGCGATGAACCTGAGCGGGAGAAGGAAATCAAGAGGGAATCGCGATCGTATGTATTTAAAAATATTGTTTCAAAATGATGCTCATGCATGATATACATTCAATTTATACCCAAAGCAATAATACTAAACACAATACAGGACGACCCTCTTTGTCGCGCAGTGCCTTGGCTCGATTCATAGGCAAGGCGACAGTTGTATAGTATACTGTGAATACATTGATATTGTTAAGCTCGAATATAAATCATAAACAAGAGAATACTAATTTATGTTTTTTTATTTTAGAAAGGAAATGCAATGCAGAAAATAGTATTCTTTGTATTATAATTATATCATATCATCTGTAATGATTTTCATACTCATAATTTTATGATCTCTGTCTTTAGAGCCGTCAAGGAGCGAAGTAAGGAGGAAGCAAGAAATAAGGAACGGTCACCAAGGGATCGTTCTCATAGAGTGAGTTTTTGTTTAGTTTTAGAAATACATAGTTCTTAGTTTAAGTATCTTTCTCCATAAAAATCTTAATGCCTTAACGTTTTGGGTGACGTGTACAATGCTTGTATTTACTTGTGTTTATTAAATTGCTCTATTTTAGGAGGAGCGCTATCTGGAAGCAGTGTCACCACCCCATGATCATCGGCATCCATCTGATGACATAGATCGTGGTACGTGATTTATGACTTATGTAAAAAGTTACTAATGGAATGGAATCTTGAAAGTCCTATTTAACCTTGAAATACATTATATTTTTGTTCAGAATAGGTTTTACACTTACGAGCTCGAACACGTCAACAACAGCTGAAGTGGTTGATGGCATTCAACGACTGCAGTTTAAGACAATCGGCGGCTGTCGAGACTTTTTACTTTAGTCCTCTTGTACAAAGTCCATTGTACTATTGGTATTTGCCAATTAATTTTAACCAACCAAATTAATTAGTATCTTTTTGACAAGAGTCATTAGCGAACTGAACTCATAATACACGGGAACTAAATTACAAAATCCTCGACGCTAGCAAGTCCAATGAAATCGAGGCGTGTCGTCAGCGGTCGTTGCTTGTAATTCGTCTGCACGCGACGGTAGTTCATGTTCGAATTCACGTGACGGCAGCCGCCGCCTGTAGTTCATATCGTTCGACTGCTGGCGACGGGATCCGCCGAACGTCATGAACTACAAAGTCACAGTCAAATGGATATTGAATATTGGCAAATATTAGGGATTTTAATATCTTTTCAATTCTTATTGTTGTAATATAATTTGTATCGTTTCAGATGTGAAGCGTCGAAAACTAGAAAGCAGCGGTAACGGGAAGGTGAGTATCGTAAAAATTATTCGGCCTCGCATCGCGCTCGCTCCGGACTGAGGATTGGGCTGGGTGCGGCCGGCGGGCGGCGCTAGTACGGCAACGTTCAATACCGCAGTACTCGATGACCATTGACTATTTAGAAGACAAACAGTGCAAAAACTGAGAGACCAAGTGCTAAAAATTTGTGTTAAAAATCCTAAACATAAAAATCAAAGTGATCTAAATGTAAAAATGAACTTTCCCTACCAAGCAAAATCGAAAATGATAACGCCATATCCCTAAATGCATATAAAAAATAATAAAACACAATCACAATCAACTATCAAATTAACACTTTGTGGAGAAGAGGGAACAAAAAGACGATTCACCTGCTGTAAAATTGACTATAAAGGTTGTAAAATAAATCGAATTAAATTATGGAAAAATGCAAGGACAAGATTAAATAAGGAAAAATATGCATGCAATTTCATGCCAACCAAGAAATCCATGATTGCTGCTATTGCTTCTTGGTACAACCTG
>DWLO01003416.1:0-10999 GCA_018245335.1 Dalla quadristriga | reverse complement strand
TAACATTCCTGGACTAACACCTCCAGTTCCTTTTACGGTCCTATTCGAGGTTTGTCACAGATGTCATGGGCGGCAGACATTTGACATTTTACTTTAACATTTTACTATGTTTTGACATGTATTTTTAATGTATTGTAAGCTCAATCCCTTATTTTATATTGTGTAATTTTATTTGATGACATTATTTATCAATATGATTGGTGTACCTATCCGTTTTCTTATCATAAAATATCCTCAAATTCAGTAAAATGCTCATGGACGTAGAACATTCAATGAGTCGAAATGTCAAACGAAACGAAAGTCATCAAAATGTTTTAACATTACAAATAATATTTTGTAACATACAGCGTCTCTATGGAAGGCAAGTCCTGAAAATATTTTACAATATACACCTAATACTACGAATTTATTGGCAGATAGTACAGTTCTAAGGTTTGAATCTGTACACTTTGAATAGGGAGAAACCGCCACAAAGTCTTAAATTTAAATTATTTAATTAAAATTTCCTTTTAGTTTCTCAATTTTAGGTAATTACTGTGTAATTATTTTCGGTTTTAGTATACAAATTCCCGTGTGCGTCTCTCTTATGATAAAAAATAATTGCTCATTACGTTTTATATTAAGATGAAAGAAAGTGAAAGTAACTAATTAATGTTGTCGCATTCATAAAAGTCACTTTCGACAACTTCCTCAACTTGATCAAAAGGACATACAATCGACCGATACTTGAGCTCTATTTTCGAATACCTCGCCTCGTGTCGAGCGCTCGATTTCGAGAAATTTTAGTTCAAAATCGGAAATTTCGTATTTCTGAAACGCTCGACTGCAACGAGTGGTCTCGAGCATGCGATAAAATAAACTCCAAATATGACAATATGTCATTACTGTCATTGAGAGTGTTAGGAAGTGTCCGTGTTTAATTTTACTTATTTAAATTATTAATCAAATTATGGCGATGATAGCCTAGTGGTTAAGACTTCGGCCTCCTACTCGGGGGGTCCGTTATTCAAATCTCAGGCGAGCACCTTTGACTTTTCTTAGTTATGTGCGGTTTAAGTAATTAAATAGCATCTGCTTACGGTGAGGAAACCTGCATGCCTGACAGTTCTCCATAATCCAGTGTAAAGTCTGCCAATCCGCACTTGGCCCGCGTAGTGAACTATGGCCTAACCCTTTTCATCCTGGCAGGAGACCCGTGCTCAGTAGTAGGCTGGTGATGGGTTGTGATAATGATGATGAATCAAATTATCGATCAGTCGTCATGCAACTTGGAAGTCGGCAATTACATAAGTAGCATACAACGGTACAATTTCCAACGAGTGATTCATAAATAGAGTCCCTGAAGCTGTACGCCCTCATTGCGTCAATACCTATTGAAATCAAGAGATGACTTTAGACAACACAGCATCACAATGAAATCGTTACCACCGCTGTAGTCTTAAATTAACGACATTAAAACAAGCTTCTACCATTCAAGATAAGACCTTTGTAAGGGGAGAATAAATTGGCTGGGATTATGCAACAGCGATACAGTTTTAAGATTCGTTACACAGAATATCGAAAGGCAGGTAATGTTAATCTTATTCATACATTCACGTTAATCTCATTCATACTTTTTTGTACTTGGTTGAAACGGACGACTGGTGTGTCATCGACAGTACCATTTATCTATTAAATTAAGGAACAATCTAAATAATTAAACAAAATCAAAAATAGATTAATTTATATATTTTCAGATCGTATAATACCAATAAATAAAATCGGAGTGTTTGTCTGTGATATTGAAATTAAGGTCAGTAATTAAATGGAATATGTTACTTATATGATTTTTATAATTTTTGACTGTCTATCTGTCTGCGATTTTTAGTCGCGAATAGACTCCGAAACCGCTGAACGGATTTTCAATAAAATTTTTAGGGATTGTAGAGGGAACACTTACTTGCCATATTATACTTTATTTTATCTAAATATCTCAAACGGTTATTTAGTTATCTCCTTTTCACTGTTTAACATTTTCTGTATTTCGAGATTTCATGCTGATGAAGTCGCGAGCTCTCCCTAGTATCTACAATGTAATTAAAATACAACATAAATATTGATGCTAAAGATGATTGTACTACCATGTCGATATGACTTGTAGTTCTTGATTGGTATGTAAAATTAATGATATATTTCTGTATTCATTTTTTTTATTTTCAAAAGACTTTTTAGGCTTACTTGCATACATAATCTAAAGATATAAAAAAATATTTAAAATTTTACGAATATGACCAAGAGTAGGTGCGGTGCAATTACAGAAAACTTATATTACATAAACCGATCCACATTGTTGGTGTATGATATTCCTAAGGTCCTTACAAAATTGCCCTCTAACTTGAGTCACGTTCCGGCTATTAGTCTACGGTACTTATATTAAAGTTTCATCGAAACGATCAATGGACCACTTTGCCGTTTTGCTCGGAAAATATTTTATGGGCGAAGCAAGTCAGCCGTGACTTCTGCGGTCCAGACAGGTGGCTTGGGCAGATGGCAATTCAAGTCATAGTCTAGATCTCGAATGACTACCCGCTAACTTACAGATTTATGTTCAAAGCAGACTAAACAAAATAACGTTATCTAATATGAGCTCTACGCGGAAGACTTAATGCCTGGCAGTGACATTTTCTTTAGTGAACTTTTCCAGTAAGGGCAAGCTAAGCAGCTGAATGAATGGTTTTTATTTGGGACTTGTACCTTAATTTAGCAATATATAATAATAATAATAATTACCATGGTGTTGGAATACTACGATGACGTAGATTATTATAGTAGGTACGGCTAGCTAGCAGTAAGTATAAATTAATAAAGAAAAATCCTACCCAACTCTGATCTGTGGTCACAGAGCTGATACATCTAGTATGGTATTTTATAAATTCCTATAAACATTGCTCATTGTGAATTTAACAGCTGGTATTTGAATCACGTTTAATTCCTAGATTTAACAAATGTTTCTGGACTTTTTTTGCCAGCCTTAAGGCCAAGTGACTCTTCGTATCAATTGCAGTGGTCAAGATTGAATTGAGCACTAGCAGTGCCTTTTTTCAGGGCGAGTGCAGTTGATAGCGATATTTTTGTAGTTCCTTCACAACTAAATAGGCACGCATAAATATGGTTAACAATAACTTATTATAAAATATGTAATTTAGCTCTTTTTCAGCATTTAATGCCCAATAATGGACGCATACCTTCTTTTATATTTAACAGACATAAAGTTATTAATAATTATTGTTCATTTGCTGTCCATTATTAAGTTCACTATTAAAATGGAGTTGTAAATAAAATGACGAAGTAATGAGAAAAAATACATGAAGAAACGCTACACAATTTTTTTTTGGCATATTATTAATACTTGGTGTTATTGTTTGATTGATGGAATATTTCCGTTTTAAAAGATGGTAAAGTTAAATATCTCATAGTATATCGTATGGAAATCTTAAACGTACGTGTGGATGTTAATGATTCACGCGCTCCAATCAAAAGTGGTTACGCATGGTCCAAGGTCCAATCACTTACGATGTAACCGTAACAAACTCAAATACGTTAACTTACCTAGGCAGTCAGGGGATAGTGAGTAGTTAAACAGTTAGCATGGAGATCATTCAAAGGGCTTTATCTGGATCAAGTCCATAACAAATCTCTTGCTAATAGAGGATATTCACCCCAATTATACGTACGCATCCCGACCCGCTTTCGGTAACAACGTAGGTAGGTAAAGAGACTTGTTTTATCTCCCTTGAATTACGAATAGCGCTAATACACACTATTGTACTCCATAAATCTTTTTGCAATAAGTGACGTTAAGTAACGTAAGTGAAGTTAGAAGTAATGACAGTGAGTCATAGTAATGACATTCAATTTTATATCAGTCTTTTGCTGGATGTTTCAATTGGAACGTCAAAATCGCTAAGAGTGATGTGAAAAGAGCAATACTCGTTACTTTTTTTTTGCGACCAATTTCGCTCCTTTTAAAACTGTAGACGAATGAATATTCGCATTACTGATACAGCTCGCTGAGTTTTTAGACTGGGGTTGCAAAGGGCAGACCACATCATACAAAATACTGGTAATAAGCAATGGGGAAGAAATAATGAAGAACACGGAATGGTAAAAGAAGCATAGACATTGCGACCTTTCGGATTTACTGGATTTAGAGGGCTCAGGATCAGCCGATGTGGCTTCAATGAGGGGAGGCCTATATCTAGCCTCGAAAACTCACTATTCCCGCAAAGCCAATTGGAGCTTTTGCTTTTTATATTATCATAATGCCTTGTTTTATATGCATGGGGAGAATCAGCAATTAGCAAGTAAGTGTATTGTGTTCTCAGCGTCCTCTAGGTTTGACTTTACAGCTAGGAACTCTGCAATAGTTGAAGTAATTGGACGATCGTAATGTAAAGCTTAGGATGATTTGTAACGCCGTAACGCGTTTTATTATTGTCAGCAAGCGGTCATCACAAAAAATTAAAAAAGAAATTTTCAACAAAATTATTGAACTTTTCCTGTAATCCCAAAAGCCGTAGTATTTCTGCGACATAAACAAATACGTGAATAAGTTTTAAAATGTACCAACCACCCTCCAAAAATTTCGCACGCTCAGTAAACCTATGCTTATTTTTTATGGATGCAGCGGAAGCCCTATTACATTTTGAGCCCATAAAATTTGTGCACCCAAGCCCTTAAGTATCCTCTGGGTCTTAAAATAAGTTAATAGCAACCTTACATTTACATTTTTTTCATGGTCTTTGCTGAATAGTACATTTTGATACTTGCAAGGCAACTTCATCTCGTTCTCTTCTTCTCATTACTTTAAGACTTTTTGACAGAATTGAGCATGAGCTATATAGATGGCAAAGACAATGAAAAATTTAGTTAAGTTAATACTGATATTCTTACTTAGTAAGTAGATAGATAATTTGGTGATAATTGAAACGAAATCTAGCTAAGATGTCGTTTGTATTAAGATTTAATTTAAAATGAACTAAGTAGGTAACGCAAAAAGAACCCCCCAGGATGAAGAATACAGCAGGAAACCGCTGAGGGCATAGGACCTCAAAGGGCTGATAGATGAAGCTTTTATAACTTAAGGAAATCAATTGAGTTCCAGAATATTTAAGATCGTGATCTCAAAGTCAAGAATTTCAAAAATGTGTTTAGTTCGATAAGTACAAAATAAAATAGAATTCAAAGTACGAGTGCTTCCGCAACAAAGATCGTGATCGGTCGTCATTTTTCGCGATCGCTTTCTGCAAATGGGCGATTTGCGTTGAAAAGAATCACCACTAATATTATAAATGGTAAGTTTGTTTGTTGGTTTGTTGGTATATTCTTATTTGACGCAACCGATCGACGTGAATTTTTTGCATCGAGATCATTCATAGGCCGAAGAATAACGAAGAGTAACTTTAAGAAGAGTTACTTTTGTTTGTAAGTTTATTTTTAGTAACTTTAGTTTGTTTGTGTTTGAGTTTAGTTTGTAAAAAAAAATCTTGGAAAAATGCTCGATTCTGTGGGATAGATGAAGGAATTTTACGCGAGTGGAGCCGCGGGAAAGCATAGTAAAAAAGTAAGGGTGACAACGCCTGAAGCAACACTTAGGGTGGCGTACCCCTGAATGGATGGATACGTTTATGCGACAGTCTAATACACATTCATAAAGGGAACAGTCTTTAAGTTAATTGCTAAAGCAGTTATGGACGCAGCCATCCATGAGGCGTTTATGTTATTGGTGTTTTTGTCGTCACGTCGGCGGCAGTGCATGTTTGTCTATGTAGATCCCTATGGCTTATCACACGGTTGGTTTGCGCAGCGTTAGCGTTATACGCTATATCTTTGTGGTTGGCGATGTCATGGCGATTGGTTTTGATGTAAGGATCTACAGTGTGCAATCTAGCATGATCCATGATTCAAATGGTTTCGAACTGATTTCCATCAAATTTCGCAAGCGTTCACGTACGAGTATATGTATATGGGTTTTCCAGTTGGTTTAACGTGGATTCATTCTTATTGAAAACTTCAAAGGCCCATCGCATTACCTTTTCCTTCTTTGTAATTTTCTGTCATAAGCATGCCAACGATAATTTATTATGTCATGCACATCTAGGGAATTAAGGGTTGGTTACAGAGTGAAATGAATCTTGCTGGCACTTACCTATAGGTATATAAGTTATAGTAATACTGATCAACTGTTTAATCAATAAGGGTCACTGACAATGCGCTACGGACAGTGCCAGTTATGTATAAGGTGAGTCCTGATTAAGTAGCATGTTACAAAGCTTTGGTTATACCCGTATAACCAAAGTTCGTTACTCGACTCGCACTCAAAAGTTATAAAATATTATTGCACATTTAATAACATGTTATGTAACACATATCTTCCACATCAATAAAACATGCTAAATAACTTTGTTTTATAACATTTTTTATTACCCTTAAGGCCGCGTTTTCGACGTCAGCCACGGGCGAGCAAGGCGAAAACGGGGCGATCATTTAAAACAAAAAAAGGTAGAAAACTCAACCAAATACGTAAAAATGTCAAAAACCGGCCAAGTGCGTTATTCTCGCAAACTGAGTATATTCCGTACGCTTGGACGATCGTCAGTAGCTAAAAAGAGTTAGGGAGAGAGAGAGAGTTATATAGAGAACGAAGTAAATTAACGGATTCAGGGAACATTCGTTTTATTTTTGTGCCTAATCGGCGCTTCTCACTCGATCTTTTGTCCAATAAGTCCAGCAGCTCCCCGTTTAGTTATGAGTCGTCATTTACTTTTCGGCGCAACAGAAAACAAATAAATTTAGAATGTTATATATGACCAGTTAGGTCCATGCAAAAGCGGTGAATTGTTTTTCACCACACTTGTAAAGTTACAAATTTTGAAAAAAGCTTTATAAGGACAGGACAAAGTATGATTTTAAGAGGTCATAGCGAACCAAAAACCTCACCAGACTTCTGACGGAACTTCAACGATAATAACGATCAATATCTACATTATCATTGATATTCTTACTCAAGCCTGATACAAGGCAAGCACATCCAATTTTTCTGAAACAATGCCTCTACGCCGTCGTTCCAAAGACAGGTACTTAAGTCTTACTACATGGCAATCGTTTGCAGTCAGTTCGCTGAGTATTGTTATTTCTTAGTAGCTGCGTCTCTGACAATCTACAAGTTAAATCACCAGCGAAGATGCTGCTGTAGGTAGTTACTACTTGGAATATCGTAGGTATAATAACAGTTGAAGTAAACAACCTACATTTTATTCCTACATACCTAACTAACAATTTATTTTTGTCAATATTTTTAACACCCTTTACAAGCTGAATTTTCTACACAGGAATAATTACTTATTATTATGTGTATTATAATGTTTATTATTGGTCATTCGCTAACCTCACCCTCAGCCTCAACTTTACTTGTCACTTCATACAAGAATAATATCAAACTGTCAATTCTCTTTAAGGCTGCAACTTATCGGATCTGGTGGCCAAAATTAGAACTAACTGACGTGCACCTACATTTTCTTTTAAATTGGTCGACAACAGCGACACCGTCAGCTGTTATTTCCGGGTCACATAACTTTATTAGTGAAACTGTAAATTGAGTTCATCGATGAGTCTTTTTAGAGAATGGCACTGTTGGACAGTTCTCTACCGCGCAGCACCAGTGCTGATTAGTGGTGGGGTTAGTGCCCGACACGAGGGTCTACGAAGGACACGAATATCTAATTGGGGTGATCAAAGGATTGCGATACGTCTTTACACTATCGATCACTTTTTCCCCACGTGCATGACTGTGTATTTAATTAATGGAGTCGTAAATATCTATATGAGGGTAAATAGTTTTAAGGATCATGAAGCGCTCGGTCACTACATACTTCGAAACTCAAACAATTCGAGACCCGAAACTTGTTATTAACTTTGACATTCACACAATAACGTCGTTCCTATCTACGTACGTTATATCTCACCCGCACTAATTATTATGATAAACTTAATTTATTAGTCAAAAACTTAGTGTTACAACTTAATGCTTAAACTATTTACTAGAACGTACAGTTTTTGATTACTTAAGCACTTGAAACCACATTAAATAGTTGATGAGTTTGGCAGTGCCATGCCCAATTAATCGCATTGTGAGTTTTAGCTGATAGTTACTAAGCCAAATAGATCTTTCACCGTTCATGTAAATTTACATTTCAGTCTCGTAACCGATGGATACCACATAATCAAGATGAAATTTTAAAACATGTATTTATTTTTACGTCGTTATATTTCCCGCCTACAGTTACTCGACTTACAAAAGTCCCTTACCGAAAATGCTAGGTAAATTAATTAAAATTTTGTATTATCTCTTTTTAAAACCCTTAGGCATCCTTATAAAAAGGCTTGTGAAGTTTATGTTGCGATCAAGAGACTAAAAAAGCGAGTGGCCCTACACTGAAGGGGCTCGTATACTTTCACTTCACCAACAACGTTTTTGATCTCAAAAGTCTTGAAATGCATGTAATGTAATTAACAACTTAGAATAATTTAACGTCACGTACTATTAATATGAACTTACGAAATATATTAATGGTTAATAATTTGTTTTATTGTAAAATTACGAATACAACAATAACACGAGAATTGAAAATAGACTAGTAAGAAATTTTTGGTTATGTAATATACACTAAGCCACTGAAGAAAACTGAATATAAAAGTAAGAAAATAACAGCACATGTATTCAATATGCAGTCTTATCGCTAAGAGCGGCCTCTTCCAGACACCCTTAAGCGTAGAGAAAGCTTATATGAAAGTGGTGAACATACAAATTACCTGGTTATGTCCGCAATTTTCACGCATGGGAAAAATAACAAAACACAGTAATAAAGAATAGAATAGATATGGCGAGAAAAAATAAAATGGTAAGGAAGAAAGTTAAAACGACAATTAATGCTACTATGCTACGTTGTCAAACATACGTACAGAAAGACAGACATATTTTCACTCGGAGGTTAAAAAGAGTCGCTGCAGTTATTATTAGGGCCTTAGCGTTAAATTATAGCATTGCTTTTCCCGGCGGCGTTGTGGCGTACGCCTCTAATTGTTTTAGATAAATTGAAACCAGAAAATCCATTCCGGAAAAAGGGAGCAACGGTATCAAAGACAGACATACACACAAACAGGCACAGATATCAAATGTAAAACCTGCCCTTTTTAGTCGGAGGTTAATTAATTAGATTCGGAATGCGAATATTGTGACGTGCACTCCGATCACTACTTATTATTAAGGCCTTTAGCATACAATCATAGAATTGATTTTTCCTAGCGTTGCTGTGGCGCAGTTCTCTAATTGGTTTGGAGAAATTTTAATCGGAAGATCCGTTTGCGGGCTACGGTACAGACAGACAGACATACAAAAGCATCAAATGTGTAATAAGTGCGGTCGGGAAGCGACAACCATGACGCGCGCTGCTATCCGTAGCTATTATTAGGGCCTTTAGCGTAAAATAATAGTATTGCTTTTTCCCGGCGGTATTGTGGTACTTCACTAATTGTTTTAGATAAATTAACGAAGTAGTTTCAAAGAGTGGCATCTCTAGGGAAACGGTTTAATTGTATACAACGTGGCCTTTGTTCCTATTATCTCCGATAGATAAGAGGATGCTTACGTAATTATTTTTCTCTCTATTGTGGCCGATTTCAAAAGTTAAATCGGTTGCTATAGGCGGAGTTTGTTATTTAAGTTTAAATATTTAAATTAAAATTAATTGACAAATATGCAAAGATACACATACAAATATTGTTTATTACGAACCAAAAGACATAAATAAGCAGTACCAATGAACAACTTTATGAATTATGTTGTGTTACTTAAGATTTCTGGTACATGAAATAATTAAATTAAAAATAAAATAAATTAAAAATATTCAGTAGAATTTATACAAAAGTGGGCCTTACCACTACGCAGCGATCTCTTTCAGACAATCTTTAAATAGATATAATCTCCACCGTACCTACCTACCTGAATATATTATTATAACCTTATAATATAGGACATGAGCGAGAAAACATTGCTTCATAAAACGATATTTACCCAAATGCAACTCGTTTTACATTTGCATTTAGTGTTTACACAGACAAGTAGGTACAAGCATAAGGTACACTCTAAATTTGAATAGATCAAGCGGGAACAAAACTAATTTGCGCGTCCCGGGACTCGTGAAATCCGGGAAGCGGGAATGTAACGTCGTTTGGGAATTTTCTAATTACGTTTTCAAAGACACCTCGTTTGTAGAACATGTGACATTCGAGTGAAAAAGGTCACGTCCGACAAATTGGAAATTTCAGAACCCGCTGAAGGACGTTTGACCAGAATTTGCCTTTTGATTTTCGAAACAACCAATTTCATTGTCTGTTTGTCTGGAATTGTTGGCGCGATTGTCAGCAGCAGTTCGTGCGTGTATTTTTGTCAAAATCTTTTGTTAATTATGTACAAGCCGACCTATTTCAATAACATAAATACTTTCTTTGTGTGTCTATGTTTAAGTAAATGTTTTTATGCAATCGTTTAACAAAAAGACACACTTGAACTTTGTGTTTCCAAAGTTGATTTTCTAATGTTCCTATCAAGATACCAAGGATCTAAGATACCAAGATAGATAGAAGATAGATAGATAACAGAAGATAACAAGGATTACTTAAGATTGCTTAGCAATGTGATATTTTTAAAGATTGTAAAAGGCTAGGTAGACTTTTGAAAATGTTGTTTCATAATCATTATTGACTGTCAATTACAATAAAATTACGGACAATTTAGACATATTTTAAGTATATGCATGTTTTTTTTTAAATGTTTAATGGCTATTTACATCGTTATAGAGTAGTAATAAATATAAATAATATTGAAAATGTTTTAAATTAAATAAAAAAAAAAATTATCAGCAAGAATAAATTTGAGCTGGTAAAACGCCGCACTTTTTTT
>DWLO01003415.1:0-11000 GCA_018245335.1 Dalla quadristriga | reverse complement strand
AGGACAGAATATACAAATTTAGAAATAACAGCACATGTATGTATACAATAGGCGGTCTTATCGCTAAGAGCAATCTCTTCCAGATAAACTTAAGCCCATGCTTAATTAGTTCTCCATAGAACTCATATGGAATAGGGATGGGTAGCGGTGTACATCAAAATTAACTGGTTATGTACGCAATGTTCATGCATGGAATACATTACTGAACCCAATTAATATGATACACATAATGTCAGGTAACAACTATTTTAAACCAGTAAATAAAAACAACTCGTATTTGAAACAAGAGAATGTTGCATGCGTCCCGTATGCGTAAAACTTGTTTCTTGTTAATATCCCACTTAATTCGCACATAAATTCTACTGCAGCTGCTACTTCTAATATTTGTTTCTCCCTATTATACCAAAATCTGTAGCAGTAGTAGTGAAGAAGCCAAACGCCAATTTAAAGTTACGTTTTGACACTGACAACAGCACAATAGGATCCCCTGTAATGCGGAGACACACTGGAAACAACACCAACGACCAATACCCAAGTGGAAACATTTATTTTATCTGAGTAACAAATGTCTGCCCCGATCTGGGATCGATCACAGTTTATCGATCCCGTGGTGTCTCAAATTTGACGTGGATGGTGTTGCTGGATTCTAGTGGGTATTCGGGCTCGCCGGCGTGTCCCACATTGCTACCTGTCTGCGTTCTTGCAGGGCTGGACGGGACGCATAAATGCATTTCTCAGCTTCACACAGGTTAGCGGCCAAGGTGATTGCCAACTGCTACATAGTCCGTGCTACCAAAGCTCGTTTGTTATTGGACTATATCCCGGATTCGCATCGTAATAGCTCTTCAGTGGAAACCTAAGTACTGCAGTATAATTTTATATCCTGGTATGTAAATCTTATATATAAATATACCGTGTGGAGACATCGGAACAGAATACATTTTCCCATACTTCTATTCTTACCGCGGGTGTCGTATAAGGCGACTAAGGGAATATAACGGAGATCCAGCAAGCCTCTTCTGTGCAGCAGCTACTATCAACTGCGATAACCAAGCCGCCTCCCCAGAGTGGTGATTATGGCCAAATAATCCTATTTTTGGATGAGACTTTTAGTTCAGCAGTGGACCATTAAATGCTGTTGATAATGATGATGAAGATTATATGTAAATCTGTAGGTCATGCCGCAGAAATAGCAGCAGCAAAGATGGTGCTGGCTGCTTCCCGATAATGTCTTCCCCGTCACATCCCACAGTCGTAGATGTCGGAATATCTGAAGCCACGTTCATTGCAAAACATTGTTAGACGTTTCTTCTTATAAAATTGTACATAATATTTAGAGCTGACTCCACTTACGGTAGGTGTTCAATGTGTTTCACAAACCGCTAAATGCCAGTATATGCGTGTTCGTGTAAACCCATCTAAGCAACAATATGATATGTACTCAGTTTCACTTAGCGCAGCCTTATGACCTCTTTTTTCGGATACCGTTTTTTTTTAATATGTCCGTTCGCATTAATGTGCATCACAAAATTGTTTTCGTAGAAAACTTAAACGGATAAAGATAGAACTATGCAAATTACCTCTCAAAATTTAAAGTTTAACGAAGTGACTTACGATTAAAATTATGTGAACAGCTCCATCGAAAGATTTATTTTGCAAAGAAATTACGTAGGTACTACAAGTACGTAATACCTTTGACAATACATATCTAATTATGGTTATAAGGCTGTGCTAATCACTAATATCAACATTGTAGAAATTGCTTACAGAAGCATTTTATAAGAACAGAATAGTGGGATTTTTGACATATTATCCATCTAGATGTGGTCATTGTGTACGTTAATAACGTATTTATAAGTAGATAATAGTAGTATGATTATCCTGCGGCTCCGCCCGGAAAATATTTTTAATTTTTTAAATACACTTATATACAACCCATAAACTTTATCTATGCAGTTATTCATATGAATCTGTTGTGTGAAAGAACTACCAACCAACGAACACATTTTCGCATTTATAATATTAGTAGGTTAAACACAAATGAAGTAGTAAGTAACTATGTATTTCCAATTTGTAAAAAAATATTTACAAAAAATTTCGACGACCTTGTCTATCTTGTACTTACGTAGACAAGGTTCCCCTCAAGTACATTTGTTACATGATGCAATTTAAAGTAGGTACTGTCATCTACTTGAGTACCTATTTAAGAATAATGAGTAATATATAAATTGTTGCAAAATCATTGACGAAACTTACGACCTTATGAACGCCCAAGAGACGCAGACTTCAATACGAGATGTCAAAATACTTTGACGGTGTAGCTATTCGCACCATTCGCACATACCCAACAACTTCAGTATACTGTTATCAAGAAAATTATATGAATATATATCAAAAATATAGTAATCAAATTATTTGAAAGGTTCTTCAATCTATAAATACATCAATAAAATCATTTTATTTCATCATGAGGTAATTATATACACCTGAAAAACGTCACAACAAAAAGAGGAATATAAAACAGGAATTTAATATAAATATAATGTTTTCATTTCCTCAGGATCTGTGTTCGGGCTCAAACTATCTCTCTACCAAATTCTATGACGATCGGTTGTATGATTAAGCCGTGAAGGGGTATCAAAAAACAAACAAATTTTTACTAATATTTTAGTAAGATAAGAGAGTTACTTTTTTAAATAATAATAGGAACTAACATAAAGTTAATTTGTTGATAATAAGATGAATACAAATGAAATAAAATTGAAATAAAAAACGGCTACTAGGTAGTGGTGTTGTTGTAATGAACCGTCCGATTTTTTTTTAATGGAATACCCCAAATCAATTACAATTATTGTATGGTTTTTTACCAAAGGACTAGTAATTTTTAATTACATAATTAGCTTTTGCCCGCGTTTCCACCAGCGTAATTTTTTTTTTCCATGCAAATCATTTATGAAGCGTAGTTACACCGAGATAGCTTTCAGATGGCACGATTTTTGCCGACTTATATGTTCATAAATTATATAGCCTATGTATGATTCTTATGTATAAACTATAACACTAAAAAGTTTTACCAATATCCGTTTAGTAGTTTTTGCGTGAAGAGTAACAAACAAACTCCTTACAAACTTTATAATTTATAATATTAGTATGGCTGTTATTTAGTGTATTCTTTATTCACAAATAGCTGTATTGATTATAAAATGGCAGCAGCAATCAGTATGTACTATCTGTAACTGAGTGAGAGTTGTCCTCCGACAGTTAGTACTTCCAGATTACTACCAGATTTTGATATTCGAACTAGTGAATGTCCAACATATATTATTTTATGTAGGTATATACTGTAAACATTCTCATGACGCCTTCTATCGTAGATTACATTAAAATTGATTTGATCTAAGTCTGTTATGTTTCATATTCTCAATTTAAATACTATCAGTACGGCAAGTTGAAAAGTTGAGTTAATTGAGTAAAACAAACAACAAATAAAAATGGGAGTAATTTCTATGATTATTTAATTATTATCTAGAGACCTAAGTACATGTTAAAGCTCGTTCTAACTATCAGCTCTTACCAGGTAGTGTCAAATTATTTATAACTGTTATTGATTGTTCCGTTATGTTATGCTTCAGCAGCAGGTTGTTGTGGAAGTTAAGGTAGCGTTTGTGCTTTTGGTACTTCTGGTACTACTGCCACCGCTGGAGCTTTCGGCAAGTGATCACCCTCGACCTTGTAACCGTCAAGACCAGCACTGTATCTGGTGACGTATGTCTTGCCGTCGTCACCTATGTAAGTAACTGCACCCTTGACGACAAGTACAAGGTCGCTATTATCAGGCGTGGGCACGAGTTCACCGGTCTCGACGACTACGGTTCCTTCAGCAGTGACGTATCGCAAGGAATACTGGCCCATCTTATCGTGAACCTCTTCATGTATAACGGCTGGAAGGGCGCGCCGGGCTGCGATCGCTAGCTTGTCTGCCTCCGACTTGCTTGGTGCGCAAAACGCGGCAACGACGCACACACTTAAGACGATGACCTGTAAAATATATACAAATATACATAAATACCCTAGTTAATCTAACCTCATCAGTTTTGTAAGATTTAGATTTAGGAATATTATAATTATTTTTTTCTAACTGACACCTTACTTTTTCTTCACATTTCACGCTTTTCTAGAAGTCATTCAGGGTATGTAAGGAAAGTTATGGTCAGTAAATCTACTGTAGCTGTTGTTTTAATTACTAAAAAAAAATATTTTGTGGTATTTTATATTTAGATTGATAACTTTAGATAACAAATTAGGTAAAATATAAAAAGTATGTGCAGAAAAGTTTACATAGTTTCTAAGCGATAATAAAAGTTTTTTAACACCCTTTTAAAAGAAAATAATAATGGAAGTACTTAATTATAATTTAACGACTCGATTAATTTATATATTTATGAATAACTTGATTGTATCTATCTCTCACCACCACCGAATGTAACCCGGCAGAGAATACCACTTATCGGTCCAGCCGTTGTAAATAGTATTATTATAACTTAATTTTAATAAAAAAACAAAACAAAAAATATTCAAAATTTTCTTACGGTCTTCATTGTGATGTTGATAGGATGTCACTTGATTTTCGACCGTCGATGAAATGATAACAATTACAACGATAGACTTACTTTTATACAACGTTTAATGATCTAATTATTGCATTATTGATGTCATTATACATTTCGTTAATAACGCCGCTTTGTTAGTAAAAATATTAAAATTCTTTACTAATGACAGAAGATATAATTGTGCAACAACTAATTAGGTGATTTTCAATACTTCAAGAGACTTTACGCCCGCGCTACACTAGTTTTGCCATACAACATATCATCCCCAATTCTACCCTATTAGGGGATGATTTTGTTGTAAAACGTTACTAATATTACTCTTCGGCCAATATACTTGTATTCTACAAATATACAATCTACCTATATTAAAAAAAAATCGTTGAATTTGTTGCTCCGTGGCTGCGTGAGAGAAGAACAAACCAACAACACCTACTAATATTTTTGCATTAATAATATTAATAAGTAAGAATATTCGCTAGTTATTATTATACCACGGTCTATAGACCGAACCAAACTATCGAATATCGAACTGGACTTGGGTCCCATTCAAAGTTTACCACATATTCATTGCTAGTGCTATTCCTCAGGACTGAGATGATCACCTATTGTATATAATGTGCCAGCATCAACACCTGTAACGCGGAATCGGAACTACAGCAGATTGCAATAGAGGTAAGACAGATTGTTCCACGACACAACTGCCAGTGTGGTACCTCCCCAGTCAAATCATATACAGGCTATATTATTTTATCTGGGTGGTCTGTCATGATCTCCAAGCCTATACAAGATTTGATAGCAAATACTTAAACGTATAACGAATGCCACTATAATTTTTAAGGCGTTTAATATGATAATGTTAAACTTGTCAGCAATCAAATAATTGTCTCAAATAGTTTCAATTATTTATTTATTGGTTGTTTTTTAAATATTTATGGCTATATCTTACACAGTAAGACGTTATGAATAATTTGGTAGGTAACCGACATAATAATTAATAAAATGCACGAAATAGTAATTTGGAGTCTTGAGTTCCAATTTCAGTCAATGAAGAACTTAACTTCCCAAAAAAATATAGAACAAAGTACCTAAGATGGTTTATATCCGCATTGCATATATAATTTATATATCTCGTTAGAACCTTGGCCAAATCACTTAGCAAACTTGAAAGAACAGATAAAATTATCAATTGAAATGTATGTTCTGTACCTAAATATAATCGTTGTATTCCTTTTGTACATACTATATACAACAAAAACTTTTTTTATTTTTATTCTGTGATAAAACCATGAAACAGGATGCGCACTAAAATTTTGCATTTTACAACGCATATCATAATGAATGTATAAAATTTGTGTCTTCCAATCTATTTTCAATACCTTTCAATACCTGTTTTAGCCCTTCTTTGGTGAAAAATATTTTATTTCATTTTTAAACTTACTTTTTATTTAGACTGTACGAGTACATCTTATACTGAAGTAGAATTAGAAGTAGAATCAGTGAAATCTTACTAGAGCTAGAAACGCCTTAAGAATGTTTCTGAGCCAAGTATACAAAGAACAAATACTTGTTTTCTAAATAAAAGGTATTGATGAAAGTGTTGATAACAATGCAAGACAATAACAGACCAGGCAATAACAATAACAAAAAAATACTATGGATCTGCAACTTAAAAATGTATAACCCAGCCGCCAGTAGTTTAGTCAGCCATTATTTGAATAACGGAATAAAATAAAGCTCATTTGGCTTTTGTAATATTGATAGATAGGAGTTTCATAAAAGTTGACCCCTTATAGTACAAATCACAGGTTAGCATGGCCGGCAGATGCCATTTAAGAGTACAGTATATCCGTTTGCTCCGTTTATATGTATACTGTATAATATTGTTTATGAAAATGTGATGGTGCGAGTTCATTATTAGACTTTTTAAAATTAATTTGGCAAGTTAGACATCAATTTAGGTCTGTGAAGTGTCTAAATTTATTCAGGTAAGGTAACTATTGTAAAATGATTAGAATACAATAGGTTCCTGGTAGGTATCTAAATTAAAGTTTTATTCAGTTAAAACATAAATACGCTTGCGTCACTTCGTGACTGACTCGAGTTCCTGAACTGCATCGATTCCTGAGTATGTCATGAGCCTATGAATAGATAATATAAATCATTTGCTTTTACGGCAGTATGTTTACATACCTAATATTGTTAATCAGATGCGTACAATTACATTAGTCGTTAGCATACAGCATGCTATTAATAAAAACTCTAACATCAACTTAAATTTTGTGTCCAATCCTTCAGAGTGATCTTAAATCTATCAACAGAAAGAATCACTTGGGTAGGTAGTGGCTTGTTACTTTTTTTTGTAAAAGTTAGTCACACATCAATTTAAACTTTTTTGGTACTAATAGGTTTATTGTGGAAAAGTAACAAATTAGGCTTTAATTCATAACGATGTTTTATTTAGATCAGATGACTGTAACACAATTTGTATGGTTTTCATTATTTTACTTGAAGTGCAATAATTTTAAATTTGCTGTAGCACCTTGGCATATTGAGCATGTGAGGTCTGTCAACACTGACAATGAAATGTGACACGTGCTCGCCGGGACCGGTGACGGCTTTATTGATGCTGCAACAACTTCTTTTCCCGAAATCTCCAGTATTGTGTCCCATGCATGAGTGGGCATGGCCCAAAACTTAGCACTGCGAAAAAGGCTATTATTATCTTTTTATCTTAATCTTGATTTTATTACACTACAGTAGGAATATAATATTCGAATAGTCGTTCGGAAATTAAGTTTTTATAAATGCTAGTATGATTTTCATGACATTCGACAACGCTCATAAAACGCATATCCTTGCATTCTTATCAATATTACAATACAATGGTTCCATTAAATATATTACAAAATGATTACAGAGACGTCGGCCATTATCAATAGCTGTAAAAAAAGACAATTTATTTCAGGATACTGAAGATTCACTGTGCCAAAAGGGTAACCAGGATCCGGACGTAAGTTCATGAGAGGTGCCGAAAACATGTGCCGATCGGCCACATATATTCGGAACTCCAATTCAGAATCCTGATAGCAAATAATTCGTCTGGTACGATGCAGGATTTCGATCGCAGCAAATCTATTCAAAATCATCTGGATCAATTTTTTTTTTTTTAATTTGATTAAAATCGAGTCAACTTTTTTTTATTAATGTGTGCATTAATTAATTTATATTAATTTATTAATATGTGTGTTAATTACGAAGCTTACTTATTAAACTGTTTCAAATAAGTAATAAAATGTTTATTACTTTCTGGTTGCTGAATGTTGGTACTTGAATTGTAGTTATAAACTATCTAGATTTAATCTTTACCAGTTTTTAAAAGTCATTTGAAATATTTGCGGATTTACGTATGTTTTCTTAAAGATACAAAGTTTTACTTATAACGTAGTTATTAAAGCGGTATAATGATAATGATTCAGACATAAGCATACAAATGTTTTCGGTATGCTGGGACTATCAATTTACCACGGCACGGGACCTTGATTGTAGCGGTAATTGTAAAGTAAACATTGAACACTCAGAATTGACCTTTGTCAATTAGTTAGAATATACTATTTGATTGAATTGACAAGAAATAACAAAATCTACTGCGAAAATTGGGCCTATGTCACAATATCCGTTTCCAATAACAGCACCCAGTGCTCCACTGGTGGGAACGGTGTTCTCCGAATGACAGAAGTAAAGAAATCAGTAAACTAGCGGCTGAGGTTTACCGCGGCTAATGCTGAGTGGGGCCCTTTTTCGTCGAATATTGTAGTGTACTTCTAATGTACCACAGTCTTTCAGTCACAAAACTTTCTTTACATACTCCTTGTTACATGTTCTACTTCCTTTTATATAAACTCTTTCAGCGTTACAGCAGCTCGACTGTGGAATAAACTACCAGTAGGTATCATTACGAAAAACTACCATAACATTTTCCTTCCAAAACGTTTTGAATAATCATTACCGTAATTCGATATAATTTACAATCGCTTCCCTTACTTATACTTTTGCTCTCTGCAACTATCTATACATGTATTACATGTATTATATTGGTTATTGTATATCATACCTGAGATACCTGTATATCATATGTATTATCTCACTACGTTATTTGTAGGTACACCCTAGCCCTCTTTCCTACCGTCTCTGTCTATGTTATCTATCCAAAGGTTGTCTGGAAGAAATAGCTACGTAGCGATAAGATCACCTCTTTGCCGCCACTTAAAGTGTTCGCCTTGTGTTTGCTTCTATCATACATATAATTTGGATTTATTTAATATACAACATAATTTTTTGAATTTTATTTAATATCTCTGTTAGATTTTTCATATCTATTATAATACAATGAACAAAATATTACTCATCAAATTGTGTTCTATCTTAAAATTAAGTGGCTGTATGTTACATTGAAAACAAACTTATTATCATTTAAATCTTGCTTACAAATGGGCATTGGAAGCTTATTTTTATTGAAATTTAGTCAACGCCACAATATAATTTCCTACTGACCATAGCCGAATAAACCTCTGGGTGGTAAGTTATCATGTGAACAGTAGGATTATGAAAACAAGGGCTTATCTGATTAAACTATCAAATAATATTCATATTAATCAGAAAGAATTAATTATCCCCAGGTTTGTTAATCTTTAGTCTGTCTATTATTTACGAGTGAGAATCGATTATGCCTATTCATGGAATTCATTCTCATTAAAACATTTAATTACGACTACATCAACATTTGTAACTAATAACTGTCGACATTTAATTACATAAACGCGTTACAAGATGCATGCGATGTGATTTATCCGATAACAAATAAAAATCTATCGTGACGTTTATACCTGCTAGCAGTAACCGGTGACGCTTCTTGTTACTATGATACTATTGCTAATATCTGTAGTTTGACACTCATTTTAATTAAACAACCAATTAAATTACTCACAGGGCTTGGAGGTTTATAAACTATAATTAACGCTACACAAAAAAAGAAGTAAAAGCCTCACTGACTGAATGTAAGTCAGTTACCATCTCCACCTATGGAACACCAGGCAAAATTCCACAGTGTAACACAACAATAGTTGCAAATCGGGCGAACTCTTAAGGAGAAAGAGCTGAAGGAGGAAGAAAGTTCAATTACACAATTTATTAACTACGAAATTTAAGTCTCAGGCAATAAGGGCATTGATGGAAAGGCGACGTTGTTAGGAGACCAACCAGTTTATCATAGAAATAAGAGAAAAATCAGGATACTACTACTGTTTATCACTAGAGTGAGATCTTCTTAGTTGTACGTAATCTTACGTCTTTAACGATTCGGAAGTCAAATGGTTTAAACTGGTATTGCGGCGTTGTTATCTAGAATTAGACTTAGCAAATACCTTGGCTACATTATTAATTACCGTACAACATTCATCCGAATAAACTTGAGGGCAATAGCTAGTATCTTAAAAGAGGATGAAGTTAAATTATTTCAATCTTTATTGCCTACTGAAACATACACTCTCTAAGTAACACAACCACAGCATCACAGTTGTGAGGCATCTTCTACATTTTGACCAGAAGTTGTTAAGGGCTACACACAGGCATAGCCCCTTGGTTGAGATCGTCTGTAATATAAACACCATAAAATATCTGGACTGTACTTGATAGTATGAAATGAATAGCTGTCTGTAGGTACTTACATATCTTACCAAATTGGTTCTTAAAAACGTACCACACGTAAGTACAGATTTATTATTCTTTTTGACACAAAGTTTTGTTTTATTATGCGAATTAGTGTTTTGCATATTAATTAACCTCGTTAAATTATAATAATACCCATGGCACACCCATTTCTGCCGTGTTTTATAGTTTTCAGACAATGGTGTGGATACCGGTTACGCTTATATAGGAGGCGACCACCTCAGTCCTCAAGGATTGTAATGCATCTGTGACAGGCTTTGAATAGGACAAATACTAACAATTACTAACAGAACGATTACTAATATTTACTAACAGGGCTAACTCACACTAACAGTCCTAACACCCACATTCCTATTACTAACGAATACTTACCACCTAATACTCTTATTAACACCTAATATTACAGGACTAACAAGAAAAGCAGTCACGTGTTACTTCCATTAATTGCCGGGTTCCGTTATAATCTAAGCAACAAGTGCACGAACGTGATGTATGAATGGGAAGTGGGGAGTTCTGATCATATGCTTCGACCATCTTAGCGTTTTCAACTTCGTGACGGCTCTACGGTTATCTCAACTGATCTGTGGCCATATATTGTAGATGTATTAATAAATTACGTTGTCCAAAGAATCGGCACAGTCTCGTGCCATCTCTTGCGCAACAGGC